>CM034466.1:25321025-25382613 GCA_019925255.1 Litchi chinensis
GTATGTGGAATTGAGACAAGTTTGCTCACATTGAAGATGCATTTCTGATTCATCAATCATTTTGAAACAAAAATAACTAAAGTCTAGTGGAGTATGATGATGATGATGAACCTCACCATAAAAACTAACACCATTTTTTTTTTTTTTTTTCATTAATCAAATCAAAACAAGACACATCTTGAATCAAAGAGCAGTGTAAAAATATTATTTAGTAAAAGCACTTTTGTCTCTATGTGATGCAAGGATGACCCCATTACAGTCCAACAAAAAAAGCTACTATAAAGTGTTTCATTTATTTAATAGTAGAAATTCTTTGTTATCCTCTAATTCAATAATTTAGGTGTTTAGTAATAGTACTTTTGACATAAAATGTCACCAGCTTTTGCCTCCCCTCGGTGTTTATTGCCTATTCCTTTCCCTTTTTACTAAAACCGGCAAATTGAGACATGAAATGGTGCGTGCGAGAGTCTTGATTCTCAATGTACACCAATCAAAACTCAACCTAGATAGTTCAACTCGTGATCATGAATTCATGATCAACTAAACTAACAAAATGTGCCCAATAGGAAGGACCGATTTCATGAGAACAGTGCACATCCCCTCTTAGCCTCTCCTTTAACATTTGTGGAAGGCCTAATTTTGTAAAAATCGATATCCAAACTGCATATATAATAATTGATCTTATTACATCTCAAAAAACCCCAATCCTATTTGGTGTTAAATTTGAAATGCATATATAATGGTTGATCTTAGTATATCTCAAGAAACCCTAATTCTGTTTGGTGTTAAATTTAAAATTCTATACATATATATATATATATATATATATATGTAAAAGAAAGAATTCTTCTCTATTCCGTGTCCAGGCTGGACCTATAACCTAAAACATAATTGGGCTGGATAGAGCCCGAAAGCACAATTGGACCCATATCAATTATGTAGGCCCGTTATAGCCCATTTACATGTCATTGCAGTGTGATAGAATAACAAGGCATGGTCTATTATGCAAAAAAGAAAAGAAGCTAAGGGGCAAGTGGAATCTTGTTTAAGTGGTTCTGAGTCTGCCTATGAATTCACCAGCATTCTTAAGTTTCAAGATTCCTGTGACTCAAAATTCAAATAAAGTTTACGTGAAGTGCAAAGAATTTGTTTTTCCTTTTTTGGAAACTTGGCAGGACTATAATCTAAACGCGTCAACCAACTCTTAGCCCCGCCTCCACAAACGGGGAAACGAGAGAATCAACCAAGCATGACATGACTTAAATAACTGATCTACATTCAAGATGAACACAATTGTGCTTTTACTCATTGATACAATAGCCAAGAGTTGTCAAAATGTGCCAACTAAACAAAAACTCTACTTTCATACACTTTCTTTTGAGCTTGAGGCCTTGTCTTCTTGTGTCCCTTTTTCACTGACTGCTTTAGGTTTCTCCTCAGCCTGCTCTGTTAAAGAATCAGGTTCCTTTTTCAGCTCAGTCTCAAACTCCTTTGCAGCCTGCAACATTTGAACACGGATCATTTATACTTGTAACAAGCTGTAGCAGAGAAAGGTGACATTAGTAATTGTAAATACTGTGCAAAAAATTGTCAAAACCATTGAACCTTGTAGCAGTTTTAGCTTAGATGATTAGCAAAGATCTTCTTCCCTATCTCATATGTACACAATCTTTGTTCATCCAGGTCAAAACCGATACGATTAATGTGGATTTTCTTCCCTCCTGGAAGCCAAAGAGCTTCCAGTCAGTGTATGCCAGTCCCATCAACTCCAACAGACTCTCTGTCTGTGTTGACAATGACAATTATCATTCTCATTCTCAAGTTTTCATGCTATATCACAATCTCAAAATCTATGCTTATTCCAGCTCAAAAAGGCCTATGTTTTCTACTTTCCTGGAAGCCATCCTGCTATTTAACTTAACATTTTGGTCATTTCTCTCAGCAGCTAAAACTGTTTCAAGTCCACTTTGACTGTTAGATAAAGATTTAACATTTTTGTAAGCCCAACAGATTGGCCATCCACAGTTTTAAATATCTTTTTACCTAGGAAGTAAGATTAGGATACCAAAGAACTACCCAGCCTGACTAATTCAGGTTAGATTGCAACTTTTTAGGACCAATTTAGGTACGGTCAATTCCTGAGTTGGAACCTTGGGATTGCCCAACATATACAATATATCTAAGCTTTTGTTAAAATTGATGTGTGTGTGTGTATATATATATATATATATGTATACTTTTTTTTTTTTTTTAGGGAAAGATATATTATGTATAACCTTATCAGTATAGACATGTTATATTAAACCATAGCATACAAAGCAATAAGAAAATAAAAATACAAATAGTTTTAAGAAGCTAAAATGGATGTTGAGAGCCAAAGCAGTTCTAGCTTGTATTATGGATTTACTCTTTGTCATGTCACATTGGTTTCAAGTTTAATTTTCCAGAACTTTTATACCATTGGCTTGGTTCCCGAAAACCTCAACACAACCCAGGTCACATCCCTTGTACTTTAGGCTCACAGGCTAATAACATGTAAAAGTATAAGGCACAGACATTGAAAAGCAATAGTGAGTAGCATTTTGCGATATAATAAGCTGGACCAATATTGAGTGATGATAAATTTAAATCATTCTTGGTGAAGATTCAGGAGCACAAGAAGCGACCATCAATCTACTCACTCCTGTAAATATTTACCAGCTATAATAAAACTAAAATGAGGGAGATCCTAAAATTGAGGAAGTCAAAATAACATAAGTATGTGAAAGCGCGTAGAAAGGGATTTTACAATTATGGTAAACAGTTATTGGTTTGCTCTTCAATGAATCTTCTCTAAAGGGTGCGAGTGTATTGTTCGATGCCTAGCAAAGGACACTTTTGCTTCATCAAACCCCTTATCAAAACCTTACTATTAACTAAACTGCTTATGCAGTAAACTAAACCAAATATGTCTTTTCCTCCCTAGAATTGAAACATAAAGCCAGCCTATATTGATCCTATCACTACTTTACCATCAGAGCCAGAAGCTGTAAGACCAATATCCACTATCAGCTACACTAATCAAACCGAATTAACAGCGGAATTATAGCCATTTGCAAACAACTTGGTAAAGGAAAGGGCTATAAACAATTAGCATAAGAATGAGACAACCCCAAACATAGCCTATGCAGGCACGCAAATTGGTCTCTTAAATCTAAATTGATAAAACTACATCAGGCACCACAATCATCAGCTTCAAAACAAGTATAACTAAATTACACCAAATTTTCCAAATACAAAATATCCCTCTTTACACGTAAATAAACAGAAATACTGATAGGTACAGTTACTATAGCAATAGCATCTCAGGCAAGGCCGGTGCCTCAAATATGTTACACTACACTAACAAATGACTCCACTACTAAATAAACTAGACCGCAATACACCGAAACTAACCATCTTAGAATACTTCAATTAGTCTCCCCTCATTTTAATCTCTCATGAAGATACAAATGTTGAACAAATACAAAGCCTAAATTTTACATTATTCACCATCTAAATCGAACTTGAAATCATAACTCATAAAGCAATATATTACTGTTGTTAAACATAATTTCAACTATATTCATATCTTCTTCTCAAATTAACACTAAAACAACATAAGAATCAAAAAGTTCAAATCTCGTTTTCGGCCCCACTATTTTTTCTGCCTAACACAACTATTTCACTAACTCAAACTAAAATTAAGATATATTTATCCATTCAACACAACCCCATATAGCACAAAAAACAAATAAAAATCAAAACTTTTCTCATCTCATCATATTTTCTCATGAACTGAACAATTCCTTAATCAAAAAGTTATAATTAAGATATACTTATCCATTCAACTTAACCTCAAATAGCACAAAGAGCAAATAAAAATCAAAACTTTCTCATCTCATCATACATTTTCCCATTAAATAAACAACCCCAGGTAAATAAACCAACCTGTTGGAAGCTCTTGACAGTCTTGCCAATGCTTTTGCCCACTTCAGGCAACTTTTTGGGGCCAAAAACAAGAGCAGCCACTCCAGCAATAACAACCAGCTCAGGCACGCCAAGACCAAACAAAGCATTGCAGGAAAAACCTTTCTTGGCCTTCTCAATCCTCCTTCTCCTGGAGGGGTGAACCAAGACCAAGGAGTTGGCTTTGAAGCTGTTGAAGAGAGAAATGGAGTTGGAGGTGGTGGTGGTGGAGAAGAAAGAGGAGTGAGAGGAGGAGAAGGGAAGAGAAGAAGATGGTGGTGGTCTTGAAGGAGAGGAGAGAGAGAGAGATAGAGATGAAGTGATCTCCATAGTTAAAGTGGTGTGTTGTGTTGGTGGATTTGGGATGTTTTGGTCAGTTTTTGTGTGTGACTTGAAGATGAACAAGATAGATAACATAGACCGGCCGAGGTGGGGTTGGCAGTTTTGGAGTTTATCATAGCAACGCTTTTAACTTGGCAAGAATTTTTTAATTTCAACAATTTTGTTTCTGTAATTCAAAAATGTCCCCAATCCCTTTAGTAGAATTGAGTTTGAAACAAACCTTAAATTTATTAAAAAAGAGGTTTATTCAACACATTCTGATGAATAAGTATGATTTGATTTATTTTCCTATCATATATGTCAAAAAATAATACACACAGCTTAAACTATAAACCATCTCATCTAACATTATTGTTAAACATTTCATATTGCTCTTATTTTATGCAACTAATAAACACAACACAAGCTTAAAATAATTTTACTAAGTTAAAGGGGTGCAAGATCTAATATAATTAGTCATAGTATTAAACAAATTTTGTGAGAATTGACATAAATAACACATAATATTATAAATTGAGTTAATATTTATATAACAAAAAGTGAAAGTCATTTAAAAAAAAAAATCATTTTTAACTCATCTAATGGGTCAAATGACTATCAAAACTTATCGAGATAAATTACTAATAACGCAGTCTAGATGACTACTCCTATAATCAAGAGAAAACAACTTCTACTTAGAACAGACTTACAACTCACAGCTTGTGTTTAAATTTAAAGGATAACATTATACTTTTTAGAGTCAAATGAAACTTCAATTAGTATCAATTTAAAAAAAAAAAAATTGCAATTGGTCTAAATATACAAAATTTTCACCTGCAACATTACATTTTTATGACATTATGTGTGGAGTTCCAACTTCTCTAATACATTTGAATAGCCCATAATCTTCTTTTTAAAGTCTGCTTCTCAGTTCCAACTCGCAAAGGCCTGTTCTCACATACATGAAGTCTCTTGCCAGACACAGATGTCTGTCTCTCTTAAACCTCAAAGCAGCCACCACAACCACAAACCACACCAAACAACTCCATGCTCAGTTGATAATCAACAGTCTCAAATCTCCTCCTCTCCATGCAAAACTCATCCAGCTCTACTCCCCGCAAACCACCCACTTAGCCAACCTTGTTTTCGCCCACTTTGACCCCCCAAACATGTTCCTTTTCAACACTTTGATACGTTGCATCCCACCAAAACACTCCCTTATCGTTTTCTCCAACTGGGTCAACAACAAAATCCCATCTTTTGATGATTTCACTTATGTTTTTGTACTGGGGTCTTGTGCAAGGCTCTCTTCTTTGTCCACGTTGTGGCTTTGTAGACAAGTGCATACACGTCTGGTGAAAGTTGGTGTCTTGTTTAATGTTTTGGTGGCAACTACTTTGATTCATTGTTATGGTAGTAAGAAGGATGTTATGTCTGGAAGAAGAGTGTTTGATGAAATGTCTGTGAGGACTAGTGTTACATGGAATGCAATGATGACCGGTTATTGTTCACATGACAAGAAGGGTAAAGATTGTGCTTTGGAGGTTTTTGTGTTGTTTAAGGATATGTTGGTTGATGTTTGTGGTGTGAAACCTACTGATACCACTATGGTTTGTGTTCTTTCGGCTAGTTCTCATTTGGGTGTTCTTGAAAGTGGTGCTTGTGTTCATGGATATATAGAGAAGACAATGTGGTTGCCTGAGAATGATGTGTTTGTTGGTACTGGTCTTATTGATATGTATTCGAAATGTGGGTGTCTTGAGTGTGCTTCATTGATTTTTCGACGTATGAGAGACAAGAATGTGTTGACATGGACTGCAATGGTGACTGGTTTAGCCATTCATGGGAAAGGGACAGACGCGGTCAGGCTTTTGGATTTTATGAGGGTTCGTGGTGTCAAGCCTAATGCAGTGACTTTCACTAGCTTGTTTTCGGCTTGTTGCCATGCTGGCCTTATTGAAGAGGGACTCGGGTTGTTTGATAGCATGAAGAAAAAATGGAGTGTTGAGCCTCAAATGCAACATTATGGATGCATAGTTGATCTTCTTGGCAGGGCAGGGCAGTTAAATGAAGCCTATGAATTTATCATGGGAATGCCTATTAAACCTGATGCAATTCTGTGGAGGAGTTTGTTGAGTGCTTGCAATGTTCATGGAGATGTTATGATGGCTGAGAAGGTGGGGAAAATCCTCCTGGAGCTACAGCCAGAGTCGGTTTCTGTGGATTTGAATGGTACTAGTGAGGATTACATAGCTATGTCGAATGTTTATGCTTCAGCAGGAAGATGGCAAGAAGTGGAGAGTTTGAGAAAGGAAATGAAGGTTAGAATGATAGAAAATGAACCAGGCTGTAGTTTAGTACAAACCATTGAAACACCTTATTAGATGCTTAATGATACTGAATCCGGGGGCTAGTTATATCAGTGTTGGATTGAAGATTTCAAGAGGAAATGTAAGAATCTGGTGGACACTGAAGGAGACAATTGTATTGAAGACACAAACAAGCAACATGTAAAAAGCAAATTACTGGGAGTATTGTCCAAGAGGTACATGAATGTAATACAATCACAGGAATTTTGTAATTATGTTGTATTTTTGAATCCAAATCAAACCAAGGTTTGGTCATGGTTCTGATGTAAACTATTAATTTGTTATAAAGAAAATCCTGCAACTACAGCCAGTAGTTGAACATAGCATTCATTTGCATATCACTTCATCGGTATCCATGACAGCAACTCAGTATGTGCTTGTTGATTTTGTTGTTTGATCAATACTGTAATAAAGTTGATTTTGCTACCTGATCAGAATTCTATAAAGCATTCGATTACAAATAGTAGGATTGAATGCACTGACAAACTCGTGCATGCAACCAGAACATCCTAGGTAAAATGGACAACTATGCTGATCATCAGTTTATCCAGCAGGTTTCACATAGTCAAATGACTGTTAAATATTGCAGTCTGACTTAGAATGTAGTTTTTGACATAAAGAATAGGATTTCTTTACATACAGTTGAGCCAAGAATAAATGCAGCATTTAAATCAAATCTTCAAGCATTCTTCAATGAGAACCTTCTTAACAATAGGATCAAGCTGTTTGTTATTATGACTCTCTGTTGGTTTGAGTACTGGAAGAATTTACACCCCCACGAATCCTCTTTTGTAGATGCTCCAAGCTCGCCACTCGCTGAATGGAAACAGATCTGCCAATCTTGTTCCCAGCTACAGCTGCTGCTCCAGAATTTGGCCGCACATTTTCGGCTGAAGAAATGTCAGTCAAACCATTGTTGACCATAGGGTCATGAGTAGACAGAGGATTATCTAAAGGGGGCTGAAAATAATGATGATTGGGGTTGTCCTGTACAGGAACAGCAGCATCTGCGGAGGAGTCAGAAGGGCTCCCGCTAAATGAGGGCATGCTCATTGCAGATAACTCTGGCGTGGCGGCATGGAACATAGGGTTCAACTCAGTAATTCTTTTGACGGCCTCCTCAGCCATCTTCACCTGGAATGTAACAAAGATGTCAAATGAAATGGCTAAAATAGTAGGTTTCTGCTGCATCTTGTACATCAATATCTCTAACACTCTATCAAAAATTGAGAATACTAGGACCCTTTAATCATTCAATTTTAATCCTTGGCTTGCAAAACCAAAAGCTTAACAAGGCTAGTGCCTAGCAAAGGCTAGGTAGGCACTCTATCGTGTTCCAACAAAACGCCTGCAAGAAAGGCAATCAACAGCAAGAAGGCTAAAGATAAATGGCTTACCTTTGCTCTCATTGTTTCAACATCAGCTTTTAAAACTCTGTTGTCAACAGCTGATTCATTGTATTTTTGGCTTATGTCGGTGAGACGCTTCAATAGAGACGAATTTTCAACTCTTAATTGAGAAACCTATAAAGACAATGCATACGAATTCTATCAATTTTCTTCATACCAAGAAATGGAAGCAAAATCAAAGAGTAAGAGCAAGAACCACACCTGTGTCTCAAGCTCGGTCAAATGGGCTTGCTTTCTTCTTCTAGAACGCCTCGCTGACTCTCTATTGGAAAGCATTCTGGAAAACACTGTCTAAATTAATAAAAAGGCCTTTATCCATCAAATATGCAACTAAAAATAGAAAATTCTATGCAAACCTCCAGCATAATATATCATATCTACTTGAAGATGCATGCGAGACCCTTTGGTCCCTTGTTCTTTCCAGGTCTACTTGGCTACTATTTTAAAGCAAGTTAAAATGAAAAATTGAGTTGGGGATTCTGATTATGTGATTTACTGCCAAAACTTAATCAAACTGCAATGTTCCATATCATGTTACCAATAGTTTGACGCAAACCTCATTACAGTCAAAAGACAATGCTTTCGGTGTCTCTATCTGTTATGAAGTCAAACTTCATAAAAAGAAATCTGTATTTTGATGATAGTTGCAATTAACAGTCAACTAATATGAGCATAACTCCAATCATCAGAAATTACCAAACTATTGAAACAGCAGAGATGAAAATTACCTCCTTACACGTTTTGCATCAGCAGGGTCCATATTCTCAGTTGTTGCAGTTTCTCCATCAAGTTCATCATCTTCAGACTGTTCTCTTGAAGATCCACTGTTTCCTGACGTCACAGGTTTGGCAGCAGCTTTTTTTTGTGCGGTTGATAAGGAGGGTACTCCAGGCAGTCCATCATCATCCTTATCTTGAGACCTGGACAAATCATGTGCAGCTCCTACATAGGTGATTAAAAAAGAAAAGGAAGAAATTATTCTGACAGTAAAATTTACATTACTACTTGTGCTAAAGTCAACTATAAACTTGTTCTTAACAAGAAAATGTGAAAGAAAAGCTGTACATTATATCGTGAACTATGAAAACAGGCTAATATTTCACAAATATTATGACATCATCATATAATTGATTGTCAGTTATAACCAATATAATCAGGTACTTGCATATCCACTCTTCTCTTTTCAGAGACACCAAAACGATTGAAAAACCCTCAATAAGGACTTATCGACTCGTGTTGCACCTTTCCAGTTCCACAGAAAATTTATTGTTCAGGTTTTTTCTTCTTCATCCTAGTAAACAATTTGCTTGTGAAAAATAACAAGTAAAAAAGCTATTGTCTCTGATATATATTTCTACATCCATAAGATCACATACATAGACCACAAGTAAATATGTAAGTTCACTTCTGCAAACCTTTGGAAGGAGCTTGAGATCCTGATTGAGAAGTATTAGAAGCTTGTGATCCACTGTCAGCTCTAGCTAAAGAATCTTGAGGTTTCACAAAAGAAGCCTACACAGATGAACACATGAAAAGAACAAAAATAGGAAATTCTCATATAGAACCACATGAGTTAGAACAAAACAACATCTCCAAAAATCCAACAGACGAAGAAAGAAGCAACTCATAGATGCACTGAATTCCTAGTCTCATATTCAATTAAGCTTTTCAATAAGGTTTAAAATGCATAAATAAATAACCGCAATTCGTGTAAAATTATGATCTAGAAGTCAAATATGAGCATATTTTATATCGTGATGAACCTTATAACAATAACTTGTGAAGCCGTACATCCTCTTACCATCTTTGATTGTCTTCCTTCTACATAATCAGAAGCATGTCATTAAGTTTCTACACCTAATTTGATCATAAAAAAAAAATTCATACGGAACCTTCACTTGTCAATGAAACAGTGCATTAAGTAGGAAAAAGCCATACACAAAACGGAGTTTAATTTTCTGTTTGCCTTTACACAAAAAAGGTTTCATACATTGCATGTCAAATCTTGCTTAGGAATCTAAAATCAAGTAAAAGTGTGACACAGCCTTCTAACTTCAAAACAATGTGCTCTAAGAATCATGAGTCTTGAATTTTCAGTGATCGTTTACTGTCAAAGCTTTAAGAAAATCTTGCACATCAACCATAGTTTTTCTCCATAAAATAGCCCTATGTCATTACAAAATTTAGATAAAATAACCACAATCCAATGATATCACAACCGAAAAACCAAAACATAGAGAGAACCAGAGCCCTCAGTTTGGATGACAATAAATCCTCAAAGACTATCAATTTGTCATTGTTTGCCAGCCTAAAGCACAACCATCAATTGTGTGCTTGATCAAACTATTCCTTTTATTATTATTATTATTATTATTATTATTATTACCACATCATGTCCACAGATCCAAACAACATAATAACACAAAAATATCCCCAAATCCACTTCAGATTATCCCAGAATCTCTTTAAGCTTGACACAGCTGACTTTTCCAACACATGACCAAAAATAAAAAAAACCTACAAATGTAACTCCTTTTACATTAACTTTCTCCAGTTTTCAACCAACCAAACACAGACCAGAACACAAAAACCATGCAACCAATAGAAAATAAGACAAAGATCCGATTTTCCCCACCAACCCACATACAAAAAACACATAAAGATTCAAACTTACACGAGACAAAGCAACAGCAGCACAAGCCAATTTGAGTTTGCTCTTGAGAAAAGCCTGGTACTCCTCAGAATCCGGAGGAGGACTACCACCACCAACAGCAGTCTTCTTGACATTCAGCTTCTGGGGATGATAATGGGGAGTGTCAGGAGGACGTGGAGCATCAGGGGAGGAAGAAGAGTGCTGAGACCCCACCATGTGAGCTTCTTCTTGGAGGAAACGCTGGAAGGCCCACTCAGACTCGCTCCTGTTCATCATCTTGGGGGATGATTCGTTATCTGCTGAGTCTGGTGATTGCTTTGGATGGATTGTTGTTGTTGATGTGGGTGGTGGTGGCGCTGACCAGAACTGGTCGGAGATTTCATCCACTGAAAACACCCTATCCACGTTTTTGTTATTGTTTTTATGGTTTTGTGTTTTATCTTCAACTAATGATCCAGCTATGGTTGTTTTTGTCTTGTCTTTGGTGTTTTTTTCCTTCATATAGGTGGAAGGTGGTGTTAAATTTTGTTATTGGAGGGTATTTTGGTCATTTTATTTTTTATTTTTGTTAATTTATCCATATTTGAATTTTATTTTTTTCCTTTTAGTTTAGGAAGTTATCCATAATTTCAATTTAAGATTTTAGAATATTTTGGAAAAGAAAAGCCAAAAAAATCGGATACCAGATCAAGCTGGAGAATCTATTGAAATGAATCGATATCAATCTACATATGTGGACATATTTAGTTTAGAGATTCACCGTGATTGATGTGGAGCTGAGAGTGAATGTAAAGGATTTTTAATTTATTAGTGTTTTCCGAATTCAAAAGAAAATAAGTTATAAAATGATTATGACTTAATGAAACAAGATAATTAGCTTGGATAATGTGCATGAATTTAAAGTTATTAAATATGCTTTTATTCTAATTTGATCTGTTAAAATTATCTTCGACCAAATCGAAGAAAGAATTAAATGAAATTAATAGAAGAGGATGGAATGGGATAATTTCTAATAGTGGCATTAATTTTTATTTTTTAAGTACATTCCACAAACGGATTTTAAGTAATTTAAAAAGCAAAAAGAAATAAGATTTGGTTGTAAAGTGGATGAGCATCCACCATTATTTATTAGATACATTACAACTGGAGCATTAAGGAGGCAATTATCATATGTTAAAGAAATTGGCAAAGTCTAAGAGTGGTTAAAAATCGGCAAAGTCAAGAATGGAGGCTTAGTTGACAACCAAATTGGTTTGTGTATAAATACGTGTAATCAGTTGTAAATCGATTCAATTTGTGATTAGCCAATTTTACTCTTCTCCATTTTCGTTCTCTTCTATCTCACTCATATTCTTACTTTTACTTTATAATTGGGTATTTATAATTGGCTACTTGTTTTGGGGCTCAGTCTAGGAAGTAGAAAATAGACAAATTCTTAAAAAATAAAAATAAAAATAAAAATTTGATACCATATAAGGATAGATGTTCTATGTTGTATATAATTGTTGACTTTTAAGATTATTCCATATCTGATTAAAATTTAAAAGTTATTAAGGAAAAAAAATGAATGGAGTTACCAAACTTTTAAATAATTATAAAGTAATCGAATGTTTATTGACAACAGGATCTATCTAAATTAACTACACATACAATTAAAAAACCTGCTGAAATTAAGTATTGTATATTTGATTATTTCTACATATGCATCTCTTCTATAAAATACTTTATATATCATATCATTTATCTATAAATAATACTAGACTTTTCAAATATTTTGTTTAAATTTATAGATAAATGATATGATATATAAATTTTTAAGATTTTATAAATTACGAGATGATATGATAATTAATAGGATTTTGATAATTTATATATTATATTATTTAGGTATAGATTTTAATAAAAAAATTTAATATAAGTTGATGGAGAGAAAAGACAATTACTATTTATTAATATACCTAGAAATCTATTATCCAAATAAGAAAAAAAAAAAAAAACTTTGTGACATATCGGATAAACTTCATTGACTATTAAATTGATAAAAAGGAGAAGAAAATCAAAGAAGTCAGAATCGATAATCATAAAAAATTCTTGAAGATTTTGTTGGATGACCAAAAACATATATTAAAAAAAAAAAAAAAAAAAAAAAGCTGATTCTAATTGGTTGATTCTTCTTCAATGCTGGATAGGAAGAAGGAGGAGACCTTTCAATTGAGCGAGTGGTTGCTTCTTCCGTTGGATGCGGCGGCTATCCTCCTCATTTTTATGGATAAATACGAAGTTTGGCCCACTTGTGGTGCCAATGTGGGCCATGGTATCTCTAGGGCCCACAACTTCTTTTTCATTTTAATGGTTTATTTTGTGGGTTGTTCTTTTAGGAGCACAGTCATGGAGTTGTGTGTTTGTTTGTCTGTACATGTGGGGTACCCTCAATACCAACATGTTTTATTCCCAGATTTAACATGAATTTGTGCAAATATGGACTTTTCTCTTTTTTAGGACTTGTATAAACATGCATGTGCCTCTAATTCAATTTTCTTTCTTTTTGTTTCTTCAAAAAGAAAGCACTAAGATGAAATATATGCATGTTTGGTGTCTATATATTATTGTTTGAGTAGTTGTGCATGTTTATTTTCGTTATGAGATTATATGTTCTTTAATGTTTTTGTGGAATCAACATGTTAATGAGATTATATTTGTGAATTAATAGATTATTATAATTTTATTAGATTGCTTTGAGAATGGTGAAATTTAATTATACAATTAAAATTGATAATTGTTTTTTATTTATATGTACCTTTTTTTTTTCGAAAAAACAAATTCAAGTCAAACGAAAATTAGGGACAGAAGGAAAACCAGTATAGTAATTTGAGGATAAAGGAACTTACTCCCAAATATCCCATATCCCCAAACAGGAATGGGAGTGGTATAGAAGAGTCTATTTACATCCTTGTTTGACCCATCAACATTTTTAGGTTCAAATCCCACCTTGCGGTTATGTGTCTCCATTTTCGTGTTTCTAATGATATATAAATCATAACTTTTTCATAAACAAAAAAAGGGTCCGATGAGACCTCTAACTATGTTTAAGCGTATTCAGTTGGACCAATCTATTAATATCTAATCTTAGACCGTTCTATTAATATTTAATTTTGATAAATTTCGATAAAGCCTTAACTTTTAATCTCAATGATAGTTTTAAAAGAAGATAATCGTGAAGTGGATCCTTGATTAGACTTTTTCACATCATGTTCAGACTATTTTAAAGATCTCGTCACTAGAGACACTTTCGTAGGACCTGTAACGTGCTTAGTTATTATGCCTTAATTAGGTATTATCCTTTCCTCATAAAATAAAATAAAATAAAAAATTAGGTATTATCCTTTACAAACAAGCATTAACTGAAGTGCTAATGAATATTTAATCTGCACTTTCATCATAATGTGTTATGAATAGGGCAGCCAGGTCTGCCAGCCAGAGCAGCCTCATACATAACTATCATTATAAAATCTAATCCAATTCAATACAATTTTAATCCACGTTATTTAAACGAGACTTGACAAGTCAGCCTCACGAAGCCTGCAGAACAAGAAATAAAAATACCAAAAAATATACTAGAAAATACGTCTAACCACGCAAGAACAAAGCCCATGGGCTGAGCCGGACAGGTCCAATGAATTCGATTGGATCATGGAAAGAAGCCTGATCAAGTCCATCTGACATTACTTCAAGTTAGCCTTATCTGTTATACAGAATATAGCCTAGACTCAATTACTCCAGAAGTTAATTTTCAGCTGAGCTTACCAGTTACTAGATGTAAACATGTTGTGAATAAATATTCCATGTCTCAACTAAGTTTCATTCAAGTCAGAACAATTATGTCACGACAATGACAGTCAATTATAAAGTAATCTTGGCCTGCGTTTTGGCACTGTTAGGCTGTCTCTTTCCTATTCAACTTACATAGTAAAGTCCTTAACTTTGAAATAATCCTTACCCAATTCGTCACATACATCAGAACATATATGAATGACAAGAATCAACTCAACCTGGCGATTAAAAGGCATATTTTTATCATAAACAAAGTCCCGATCACAGACGATGAGTGATAAATAGAGACAAAATGTAATTAAATAAACAGATAAGTCAAATAAATCAATAGGAAAGATAAAGAAGTTGATGACATAGCATACAAAGATGTGGACAAAACAAGGCTGTTGACTAGGAAGGAACCTTATCATGTGTGCAACCTGATAAGCATCTGGATGTACTCAGCGCCTTCCAGATGCCACAGACTCGGAAGAGAAGAGGTGTTTCACTCGTGAAAGAACCGAATCGTGAGCAGGGTCATATGGATGGTCCTTGGAAGGAATCTCCAATATTGCCGGAATTGGCTTGTTGTAGCTGTCAACTAAGAACCTTATCATGTTCGCAACCTGATAAGCAATGGAAAGAGTTCAAGTTTGCATGGAGATTTCTTAATTGATGACAAACTTAAATGGATTGCTATCATTGCCAACACATTTTGAAACTATGCTATGGTACTAAAACAAACAGACTAGCGAATTTTTGCCCTTCATTGCATCCACAAGAAGTTGAAATTGTAAACCCAACATCAACCAGTTTATCAGTCATACATACACAACAATGTTATTTACTGTGGAGTGCGGCGAACAATACTCACATATTGGCTGATTAAAACAATAGCAACATCCTCCTTTGTTGTAAACTCTTTGAATGCATCTTCAATTTGTTTCACCGTTGTTTCTGAGTAGAAATATACAAGTCATTAGCTAATCAAATCCGCATCAGTAACTTTGTTTTGGATATTGACATTAGTCCAGGATTCCAAGTTTCTGATAAAATGGGAACTTTGACATAATAGGCCATGAAACTGATTTCAATGACCTACAAATGCAGATACCTTAATTGAGTTTTACTGATAAAGGATTTGCCATAATATAAAATGCCTCGTTTGGTTATTAATTGTTATGACGTGATCAAACAACTGATGTCAAAGCACTCCAATTTGCAATATTCAGATATACAGATAATTAAACAGCTTTTTGGGTAGTGAAAACTGAAAATGAATGAGCACCATGGCAAGCCTGATCATAAGAGGTCATCCTCAATGCATACAGGATATAAATCAAGGTAAAATCCCCAACTGATAGTGGTCTTTACTTCACAGATCCACATCAATACACCAGAAAACCTTAAAGGATTCAGTCCAATCTTCGTAATAAGATTTTAGTTTTTCTGTAAGGTTATTAGCTAAAGAGTATCGCAGGAAATTAGTTACAATTACAAATCACCAATTCAGTCACAGGCACCCTTGGCTGCTTTCTATTTCATTATGTTAACTATATCATTTTTAGAGATATGGTTCACCATCCAAAAAAAGGCTTATATTTCTCCCTGTTGCCACCTATTCACCTATCTTCTTTGAGTACCACAAAAAAAAAGGTGGTCATGAGCTCTCAAAAACATTTTTAAAGAATAACATGTTATGTGTTTTAGGTTTCAAGGAAAAACCTATACAGAGGTAATTGTTTAAGAATATGTAAAAGCTAAGCTTCTAAACTTCAAAATATAATTAAGTTTCAACATTCAGCAATATGAAGGCCCAAGAACATACTTGAATCAACAATTAGATAGTTTGTCTTCCTTCGCAAATCAACATTGCCCACTCCAGCCAGCAAAAATCCGGTTATAGTATCCTACATGATAAAGAATGATTATCAGATGGGTCTTCCAAAGACATGATCATCAGTAATTAGGTCATGGCCTATCTAGTAAAGTTAACACTGCACATGAAGAACCCAACCGAAGATGACATACACAAAGACTGCTGCATGTCAGAATGAATGAATATATAACTGCAACCTTTTTAGGCACCAAATCTCAGGAGAAGCTAGAAAATCATGATCATCAGCTTAACACTTGTGACTTATCACCTATGTCCACAGGTCATTAGTGTACTTCACAATTTCCAACCCCAAACAAACTATACTTTAGTCTATAATGCTGAAAGAGACACATCTGCTCTCATTGTGGTTAACAAATTTTAACTTCAATTAACACGAAATAAATGTTTTTTTCCACATTAGAACACAAAACACATTCAAACACAAAATATCCAAGTTCCATCCAGTACACTCGTGTGTAACAAGTTGTCACAAGTAACAGCCCATCTCCTCACTTGAACATCACACTGAACTCCACGTCAAAAGACAGGATCACTATAGTACCCGCCTGTTAACTATTTCTAGACAAATAAATCTTAAAGTCTCACAAGGTGGTGAAAAGATGAGAAGTCATTAACGCATAAAAAAGCCGATATCACGGACTTAAGTTACCACAGTTGCACCCAAATTGAAATTACGATTTACAAGCATGCTCTATGCCAAGTATGAAGCACGACTATCAAACCAACAAGAGGCACATTTCACTATCCTCTAAACAGATTAACGATCACTATACATCATGATCATCCAAAAACACACATTCAACACACATGTGATCCAGTAATAAACGATCTCACTATGATCGTGCTCTCAAACTACCAAACCAAATCACATTACACAAATTACACCAAAACGAATTCAACAAACTGATTACAAAACAAACCTAACCCATTACCTCATCCGCGATCATGGCAATAAGCGCCGAATTGTTAGTACGGATCTGGGCTCTGCCAGCCATCTCAAATCAAACCAATCAAACTCCCTGAAACACAGACAAAAAATCAAAAAACAAAAAAAACAGGCACACCCACATGAGAACTCCTCTTATATGACTGAAGTTACAATTTTTTCCACATAATACAATCTAAAACACTAAATTAAGAAGACCCCAGATGCCAAAAACGATAAAGTTCAAATCTTTATTGATTTAAGAGAACAAAAACATCATAAAGATATCAACTTTATTATAATCCAATACAATTTAACTCATATAATGATTAAAAAAAAAAACAACATAAACTGTCAATTGGGTCAATGAATACTGAGATGGATTTGCAAACCTGTTAAAGTTTGTCCGTGGAGCTTCGATCTAGAAAGAGAGGGAGAGAATGTTAATGGTGAAGATCCGGTCTGGGTTGATTTTGTGCATTTGATATGACCCGGATTTGAATTTGGGTGAGTTGTGTTGATTACAGAACCGACCCGATTGAACCTGGCTAGCAGTGTGCTTTTTTTTTTTTCAAAAAAAAATTATAAGAAATCACGGAGACTTGTTTTTATTTTTTTATATTATTTCTTTTAACGTTAGATCAAATATTTATCGGGATCCATTGATAAAGTTTATTTAGTGAGCGACCTGAAGATGTTTATCGGGACCTACTGATAGAGCTTGTTAAGTGAATAACCTGAAAATTTATTTTAAGAATCGAGAGAGGGTTATTCACAAATAAATGATAAAATTACTACATATTATGACAAGTGAGGAGTCAAGCTTGTGCAGTTAATTAATCAAAATAAAATTTAAAATTTAAAATAATAATTTTTTATAAACAATTATCTCAAGTATATATATATATATATATATATATATGTATGTGTGTGTGTGTGTGTGTGTGTGTCAAGGGTTAAAGATTGTTGGGGTATTAATTAGTTAACGTAATTGGTGTAAGTAGTGATTGTATCAACGTGAAATAAGGGTAATTAGGTACCAATGTAATATGCTTATTAAATAGGTTTTATATGATCATCAACATGGGATGACTTAATTTTATCAACCCTTTTACCACAAATTTACCTTGTGTTTATGTCGAATTGTTGCGTCGGAGTCTAAATAGCAACCCTAAATTATATAGTGAATAAATAATATTTTTATTTTTTTAATAATATCTGGAATTCATTTAAGGGATTTTTCTAAAACTTGATTAAAATATAAATATATACTAATGATATCGTTATCATAATTTCTTTCAAACACTTTTATGAATTTAGCTCTTCTTATAGTTGATGGATAATTAATCTTTCTTAAATTTATGGATAAATATTCGTTGATTGTTTACAACATATTAGATAGTTTTTCTAATACAAACTATGCTCAAAGAAGGGGAAAAAAAAACAAAAATTGATATAAAATTTTAATCAGAACTTAAAAGCAAACCCTTCAAATTAATTTCATTATGTATGATGATTTATTATTAAAAAAATGCCAAATGAAAATTTGCTTCCAAGCTCAAACATCTTACAATGATTAATGAAAGACCTTGATTCTTTTTTTTTTTTTTTTTTAAGATGAAAGCAAATCCTTGATGTTTATTATTATTATTATTATTGAACCGGACCTTGATGTTAATTAGTAATTAGAAAACGAAAAGGAAAGTGCTTTTGAATAGCGCATTGTTTGAGACGAGACAAACGTGACAGAGGTAAACCCCAAAAGCAGGTAAGTAAAAGCACTTTCGAAGCAACTTCAGTTGGTCCCAGCCAAGCAGAGCTTTCATAAAACAAAGCTCTTTCCAGGAATTTTCTCTGGACCGCGAGTGTTAGGGCCCACCCTGTCGCGGCCTTTCCTCACCCACATGATCCACTCAGCAAGAGTCCAAAATCATAGCACTTTTTTTTTTTTTTTTATATATATTAACAAACTTAAATTTAAAAATATATAATTTACAATAAGTAAATACGTAACTTCTATTCTTAAAAGAAAAATTTTTTTTTTTTAAAATAACTGCTAATGCTAGGATTAGGGATTTATTCATATCTATCTAGATTAAACATCTAACATTGTTAGGGCATTTACTTATATTAAGCGTGAGACAGCTAGTTATCAAAACTAGAAAAAGATTTCTTACAATTAGCGAAACTTGAATTTCATTACCAAAATGGAGGAGATAGAGCATAGTCAACCCAAATCAAAATAAGAGATTTGTCAAAACCAATCTAAATTAAACACCACAACAATCAATGTTGTCATGATGATATTAGCCTATCAATGACAAAATAGCCAGTTCATATAAGAAAAAAAAAAAAAAGGAAAAGAAAGGTAGGTTTATATTAAATTTTTTATACTTGTACTTTAATAATAAATGTAGGATCCGAATCTTGTTATTAAGATGGAATCAACTCAACTTGTTAAAAAAAATTATTAAAATCTATATATATTGAATATATTATGATTTGGGTCCTACTACGATATATTTATATGTTTCTCTAGAAGTTGAATATTTTTTTTAATTAATTTTGTAGACACTGTATGCTTATCCAGATTTAACATGTGATATATTTTTTTCTTTGTTTTGAGACACTACTTATGATCGAAACACTTTAAATCCAAGTCATTATTAAGCTAAATGAGTGTTTTTAACCATCAATCCATATAAAGCGTGGTATGTAAAAAACATTAAAATTGTTATATTGATTGCAAATTTTGTCTAATATATATAAATAATTTTGTAGTTTACAATATTATTTATAATTATACATCATGAATTTGAAATTGTAGTAATTAGGGGTGGGCAACACTATGTTCGGATCGCTTCCGACCAGATCCGATCCGAACATGGTAACTTCGCGGATTGCCATTTTTGGATCCGAACATGATCCATCAAGGAGAAGGAACCGATCCGATCCAAACACCTAGTTCACGGATCGGATCGGACCGGATCGGAACACCTACTTTCAATTTCAACTTATGATAAGAAGATAAATAGAGATATCTTATTAGTGTACCTTCGTGAATTGTAATTCATATCTCCCAAAATTTGTAAACATTCATACAAATTACTCAACATCAAACACGTGCAACATCTCCTTTGCCGGCTACCAACATCAAACACCACCGACAACTACCCACCAAGAATAATAATAAAAATAAATAGAAGAATTGGGCACTCAGTTTTCAAGGTAATTTTCAACAACAAATCTTCTGAATTTCAATACGCTCATCTTCATATTAATGGAAATCATAATTCAAATCCCACCAGCACCACTCTTTATACTTTTCCCTATCTATTCACAACAACAATAATATATATATATATATATATAGAAAATCAGCAAATAAAATATGTAACTCAACAACAGAACACAACAAACAAATATAGAAATCACTAAAACACTAACACCCAATCATATAAATATCAAGCTAAAGCTACAAATAGACTCACCAAACTACTGAGATGAGAGTGAAAAGAAGTGAGAGATGGATGTTAGGGTTAGTTTAAGTGGATTTTATATAAAGGCATATGAAATTACGTATGTATCATTGTTCACGGGTTCACGGATCGGATCGGTTTTGGAAACCCCTATCCGATCCGATCCGTGAAACATGGTGTTTTCACAAGTGAGGATCCGAACACCTTACTTTTGAACATGTGATCCGATCCGAACACCCACGGATCGGACCGAATCAGGGTGTTCGGATCGGTTCCATGTTTTTGTGCCCACCCCTAGTAGTAATCATGGCCTTTTTATTTATTTTTTTTTTACAATTTTTTCTTTTTTTTTTAATAAGAAAATAATTGATTAATGAAAAGGTCATAAAGACTATTTATGTTTGATAAATATGGAGGAATTGTATATTTTATTGTAACTTGACAATATACAAAGTAAAGCCTATTTATAGATTAAAAAAAAAAATAGAAAGATGAATATTATATGTATGATAACTAAAATAATATATTTTATACAAAATAATTAGAATAATATATTACATATATGAAAAATACAGATATCATAACAATGACGTGACATATATAAAAGAGATTGATATGGTAACAATGTTTTCATAAATTTGGGCTTGTCAAATAAATCCAATTTAATCATTTAATTGTATAGTTTGCAAATAAAATGATTCATAAAAAATAATCAAAAGTCATATTAGTCTGTATAATTAAGCTTCTAAATCTTTTTAAATATCGTTTTAAGGAAGAAACACATTTTAACATACCATAATTAAGTAGTTTTTTATTTCCAGGAATATTCTTTAAAATTAAATTCTATGCTTATATGTAATCCAAATTTCAAAGAAAAATAATTCCTTTGTGAGATAAATAAAAATAATTTCTTTAAAAAAAAAAAAAAACAATACATACTATTCCATCAGAATTATACTATTTCATCAGAATTTGTCGAAATCGTGCACAACATTACTTACCTAAACCAAATTCTATTAAAAATATGAAAATAACTTGTTAATAGAGTAAGGTACACCCAATTGATGGCAAGACCACTTCTGATTTGTTGTCTAATTAAAATAATAAAAAAGAAAAATCAAAACAATCTTTATGTTGACTGAAAAATCAAAACACGTTTATTTTACACAAATCACTTTCAAATCCTAACCCCTAGCAATGATTGAATTGAAATAGTTGACACAAAAATTATTATCAAATAATTATAATATTCACTATTATAAAATTAAAACAAAAATTACACATGATTTTTTTTAGTACATATAGTTGGATAACTCTCTATCCTTGGAAGAGTTTGACGTTCAATTTTCATTAAGTGTTATCACAACTTATGTATGATGTTTTCTTGACTCCCATTCAAGAGGTTCATAATCCGAATAGGTCTTGACAGAGCTCAAATAGATAGTTTTTTTATCTTTTGTTCATAAAGTATATTTTCAGAGTTAAAATTCTACACAAATCTCGATAATTCTCTAATAAAGAGTTTTCTTATCTTTCATTCACGGAAATAAATATTTTGTTTGAATTTTCTTATTTTTGGGAATAAGTATTCGAGCATGTTCCGATAGACCTCAAATGGATAGTTATCCTATCACTCGTTTATAAAAATAGATATGTGAACTATACAAATAATATTTGATCTTGATAGTTTTTGAACTATGCAAATAATATCTTATCTTAGTAGCTTCTGATTGACATGTAAGCTTTTGCAGTGTTAACTTTAAAAATTATAAAATTAGAAATTGAAAAAAATACATCTAGTATTTCTTTTGGCCTTCTTCATTTGATCCTTTGTTAAGGATAAATTCTAGTGTAATTGAGCTTTTGTGGTAGCCCCAAATTTGGTTGGTTTTAGAGTTGTAATCTTGTGGCTCCCAAATATGAGAAAACTGTAATGAAATTTTCAGTATTTAAAAAAAAAAAAAAAAAAACTTTGTGGCTAGTTTTGGAACATGTAATTTAATGTGGGTTTGAAATTCCAAATATTTCAAATTGTCAAATCCCATATTTAGACAGTAATAAGTGAGATTTCAAATTCAATCTCAAACTCATTCGAATAATTCTCTCGTGAGAATGTTTGTTTCCAACTAAAATGATGGGATTTTATGGGTTTAGCAATGAATATTCCATCTCTTTTTTTTTTTTTTTTTTTTTAAACAAAAATTTAAAATTAATTTAAGTATATTATAAAATATTTAAATTAATTTTATTTCAATCCAATTTCAATTTACACCAAACATAATAATATTAAGTTCTATCAAATATATGATACTAATTTTCTAATTCAATTTATACCATTTTAATCCAATCAAATCTAAATTAAACATAATACGAAATAATTTTAATTTAATATTAAGTTGTGTCAAATATACTACTGTAATTTTCTAATTGAATCTATACCATTCTAATTGAATCAAATCTTACGCCGCATGTCATACATTGCTTGTTACTGCTAGGCTTGTCTGCTCTGTCTATGGAGTCTCTGCCTCTCTATATATAGAGCCAAAAGCGTTAGAGGCGCTCCATACAATCCTCTCTGTCTCTCTCTCGGTCACTCGCATATCTATTTATCTTCCAACCCTCTCTCTCTCTGCGTTATCTTGTAAAGAAACCTCTCAAGTTCAACACTTTCAAGGTAAAATCCCATCCTGGTTCTGCTTCTGCTCTGTTTTTCATGCTCTGTATATAACCTTTTTGCCCTGTCTCTCCCTGTGTGGTTTTACACTTTTTTAGCCTTCTTTAGATTATTTCAAGCCTGGTTTTTTGTGGGTATTTTATATATTTCCTGTTTAGTGGCTTTGTCGGTCGCATTTGTCAAGATCCCTGCTTTTTATGCTTTGTAATTTATGTAGATAGTTTCATTTTCTCTGCGTTGACAAACCTGATGCATGTTACATGCTTTTTAATGGATTTGTTGAGATAATTTGTTTAGGTGGTAACTGCTATATTGCTATATATTTGTTTATATTTCTTGGATTAGGTGATTTTGTTTTTATATTTTATGGGGTTGATTTGATTATTATTTTTTATTTATTGAATTTGTAGACTATAATGCTTGTGTTTGTTCTAGGTATTGACAAAATTCTTGTATTTGTAATTTACTTTGCAAATTTGTTAGCTTTTTAAGGCTTGTCATTGCATAAATTGGAGTGCTATTTTGGTCATATGTTGTTGTTTTTGTAAGCATAAAACTGAATCTTGTTGACAAAATCTATCATCAGTACTTGGAGGCTTATTCGACGTTTGTAATCGTTTGTGTACTTCAGAATGGGGAGTAATGACGGACCTAAGTATGGTGCGTATACCCATGAGGAGCTTGAAAGGGAGCTTTACTGGCCATCTGAGAAGCTTCGCATTTCCATCACTGGGGCAGGTGGATTTATAGCCTCCCACATTGCTCGGCGTTTGAAGAGCGAGGGGCATTACATTATTGCTTCTGACTGGAAGAAGAACGAGCACATGACGGAGGATATGTTCTGCCATGAATTCCACCTTGTTGACCTTAGGGTCATGGACAATTGCTTGAAGGTTACTCAGGGTGTTGACCATGTCTTTAATCTTGCTGCTGATATGGGTGGCATGGGGTTCATTCAGTCCAATCACTCCGTCATCATGTATAACAATACCATGATCAGCTTCAACATGCTTGAGGCCTCTAGGATCAATGGAGTTAAGAGGCATGTTCAATTTTTTAGTGTATATTTCAGAATTGATCCAATGAATTTTCCCATTTGATGTGAAAGTGAGTTGATTTTGTCTTATTGTTGAAGTTCGATACCCCAAATTTTCCCATTCAATGCAGGTTTTTCTACGCCTCTAGCGCTTGTATTTACCCGGAATTTAAGCAGCTGGACACTAACGTGAGCTTGAAGGAGTCTGATGCTTGGCCTGCAGAGGTGCATTACTCTCAGTAGTTAATGGATATTGAATGTTTATTTTTTTAATAGTAAATAATAGATCAATGATTTTGTTATTCTACTTGGTTGTTAGCCTCAAGATGCTTACGGCTTGGAGAAGCTTGCGACGGAGGAGTTATGTAAGCACTACACCAAAGACTTTGCCATCGAGTGCCGTATCGGAAGGTTCCATAACATTTATGGTCCTTTCGGAACATGGAAAGGTAAATTCTTTACTAATGTGGGAATTTAACATGTATCACAGTGCTTGTCGGCATATCTGGGTTGTGCTAAATTTGTCATCTTGTTGTTTTTCATAGGTGGACGGGAAAAGGCTCCAGCTGCTTTTTGCAGAAAGGCTATAACTTCCACTGACAAGTTTGAGATGTGGGGAGATGGACTTCAGACCCGATCTTTCACCTTCATTGATGAATGTGTAGAAGGTGTTCTTAGGTAGGAAATTTTTTTATATTTGTTCTTCATTGGCAGAAGGTAGCATATTTGTTCTTGAAAGCTGTATCTTCTGTTTTGCATGATGGAAAATGACCGTGTAAATGGCAGTTTTTTTTCCCAAAGGAAAAAGATTTTTATCGACATAGGTTGAGTTTTTGAAATTGACACTATAATCAAAGTAGATGAATGCAAATATGGTTGAAGTGCTTGTTGAATGTATTAGAAATGTAGGTGTCTCATTCTTGATTATTTTCTTTGGTGCTTGAAGATCCGATTTCGGAGGATGAACATAATCTTATCTTATCAATCATTGGGCATTTGGGAAAGAAAAAAAGGGTTTTGTTACAATGAAAAAAGAGGATCTTTTCAGTATTTTCTGTCCTTTTGTGTTTAACATGTTATATATTGCTTCTTTACAAGTCACAATTGGAAAACATATGTATTAATTGCTGTTAAGGTCATAACAACTTCGTGACACGTATAAAGTGAAGTTTTTCACTGCCTCAATTTCTGGATTTCAACTCTTCTCACTGATGTACCATCTTGACATCAATTTTTATAGGTTGACTAAGTCAGACTTCCGTGAGCCAGTGAACATTGGAAGTGATGAGATGGTTAGCATGAATGAGATGGCTGAAATCGTTCTTAGCTTTGAGGACAGAAAGCTCCCCATCCACCACATTCCTGGTCCTGAGGGGGTTCGTGGTCGTAACTCAGACAACACTCTGATTAAAGAAAAGCTTGGTTGGGCACCTACAATGAGGTTGAAGGTACCAAAACAATGAAAATCCACTTTCTTGTTTCCTAGTTTCTTCTTTGTCTCCTAATTTAGAATAAGCTTTAATAGAATTAAGAACTTCAAACAATACCTGTTTTATCAGTCCATTTACATTATATTAACTCATTTTCTCACTCATGAAAAATCCTAATACATCGTAGGATGGGCTGAGAATTACATATTTCTGGATCAAGGAACAAATTGAGAAGGAGAAGAATGAAGGTGTTGACTTGTCTCTTTATGGGTCATCAAAGGTGGTAGGAACTCAAGCCCCAGTTCAATTAGGTTCACTTCGTGCTGCTGATGGCAAAGAATGATGTGGTTAAAGCCACACATCAACCGTTGTGATTTCCCTTCCAAATGGCCTTCAGTTACACATATATATGGCTATCATATTGCGTTGCGAATTACATGTGGGTATGGAGTTCTAGGAAAAAGTATGACCATACCTCTTTTGTTATCCAGTTTGTTCCTTGTCAATCTATTCGTCAGATAAGCTTTTATGCTCTCCCATTGTATTTAATTTGGCTTTTCGGAAAAAAGGCTGCTGGGCGTAGGGTGATCTAGTGGCCTTAAATGTTTCTCCCTATCTGTATCATCAATCAGTCTTCAATAATAATGCTATTTTCTTTAACATATGGATCGAACTCTCTGTTGACAAATTGTTCTCTCTTTCGTATATTGGTCTCAGACGATGGTCTTGTTATCTGAATGGAAGATCTATCATCTTAATCCAGTGAAAATTAATCATCTGAATCCTAATTGAACAACTCTACAGCAGAATCTGTTGGTACTTTTGCAACTTTACACGATTGTAGGACATGAAATCTTGAGTACTCATTTTGTTTCGTTAGTTGTAAATTTAGGAAACAAACAAGCTTTGTTGCATGCTAGGAGTTGAATAATTATCCACTTGATCTGATTAGTGGTCCAGAGATGGTGATGGATTGTGTTCATATGGAAACAATTTTATCTGTAACATCATATAAGTTATTAGAATCATACACATAAACATCACAATTAATGTAATTATTCTCCCATTGCAACTTGGTCCCCATTGTTCAAGTATTGTATCCATCTTTCAATATGGATATTCCCTAACAAATATTCCATGAAAAAGGAACTACTGTTGCTGCTTTTATTTTGAATTATCAGGTTTTACTATGCAGAATTTGTGTTTTGACTTGTTGCTTTGCTAAAATTGCCTTTGCCACTAGTTATTGGCAAGTTCATCATTAATTCATTTACTATATTAGTAGTTGGGATGAAATGTTAAATTAATAACTGAAAAGTTTTGTGTTACTTTTTAAATCGTGTAAGTAGATAGTGATTTTAAACTTATTTGACTGATTGTAAACTTATTGGACGAGTTTTCCACTTTTTTTTTTTTAAACATTAATCATTTTAAGTATGTGGTGTATTATTACAACTAGCATTTATGTGCTGTATGAGAAAGCATTATCACAAAGCATGATCACCTATTTTTATAAATAAAGAAGCACTATTATTTCAAACTTTATTTTACTTTTTCGTATGGTACGAAAACACTCTGAACTAGATAATAGATACAAAATACCTTTTAGCTGTCTGGAAAGGATCTCTGCTGCCTAATGCAACTTGAAATTGGAAAACAAAGTGCAAGAAAACTTAAAGGGGGTATCAAGGCACGCTTTGAGGCACAGATGGGGTTCAAATTTAGTACCACTAAAATCATGTGGCTAATTGTTGTTGGTGATAGCTGACACGACCTATCATTTTGAACATGAGGTCCCGGTTCAGTGGCTCAGAATTTGCCGACATAATATCTGATGTGGCCAATCTCAAGAAGATAAGATTGACTAACGTTATATTATAACAAACTGTCACATTATTTATTACATTTTGTATTTTTTTTTTAAATGATACATTATAAGATTTTATTGATCCAACCTTATAAAGCAAGATGATAGCCTATCCAACATATCATGTTCAAGCTGCTGAAAAGTACTGAAATTTGCTCCGAGTGGGGTGGCTGTGTGGTGGCCACCCCCACCCCACCTTACCTTCATTGATTTCGTGAGGATTCTTTAAAGGCCAGATCTTGGTAGATGCAATATTAAAAAATGTATATACTAACATTTTACGCTTTTGGAGATTTCAAAGGGTTACCAACTTGTGGCTAGAGGTGCTTCTCCGAAAGTGCTTTTTGCAGCAGAAATATAAGGTTTAGCTGTGGCCTGTGGCTGTGGGTCATATAATACATGGTGTACTTTTCGAAATGTTTTCGTGGTGACTCAAAACCTCAAATCATTTGTAAAAGTCTATTATCTCATTACAATAAGGCACCTAAAAGTGTGTATAAAAGCATCTATTGAGCATAGCGTAAGAAATACCTTCATAGTTCATTTTTTTTTTAAAAATAATTATATACACATAACATTTAAAAGAAAAATGAAAAAAAAAAAAAAAACCATATTTAACACATGCTTCTGCAAACTCTAAAGACTTACAACCTTTTTAATTCCAAAAAGCATTTTGATTGTTTCAACAAACCAGATTTGGAGCCCATCTGAAAAATCATCTAGCAAAGATGGCTTTCACCATATCAGAATCCCTTCTGAGATGCTTCTTATAGCTGTCGATCAACCTAATCAGATGCAAGCCCACGTAAAAACGTATTTTCTCAATGAATTACATAACCTACACAATCACACAAAGCATCTGGAATTTGCATAGTAATAATCACTATGATATATAGATATATAATGACAATGTAATGACATTAGTACAAGCTGATACTAACTCATACTTCGCCGTGTGTTCACTTTTCGGCTGTGCTAGGTAACATATAAACAATAAAAATCCAAGAGGGTGGCACATGATGTTGCATAAGGTATAAGATCCAACAATCAAAGAACTTGGTATACCTTCACCTCTCCCTCAATATTCAGAACTCAGGTAAACCGGATTCACATTGAGCTGCTCAGCGAAGTTTTCCAGGATGTCCTTCACAAGTTCCCTAAATTCATCAACTGTTTTTGCAGGAGTCCTACCGCTCTTTACATCTGCAAATACAGCATCATAGAGAAGTACCACCGCTTCATTGGCCTCTGAAGGTGGCATGCCAAGCTCTTTTCCATTTTTCTCAAGAAAACTCCTGATTATGTCTGTACTCTCCGACTCACCCTCCATTTTGCTCTTTTCTTGAAGCATCTTGTCTATGACATTGTTCAGTTGCTTCTCATCTGCCAGGAGCTGCAATGTTTCATCAAGTTAATAGAATCTACCAAAATGAACAAGCAAGATTTTAAATCTTAATTATTTGAGTGGCGATATATACACCCCTCTAAAATTGTATGTACACCCCAACTTATAATTATTTTCAAAATTCCAACATAGCCCTTTGGTAGCATTATTGAAGAACAATTAAAGTAATTTTAAATATTTTTAATCTGTAACAGTAATACAATATATGCAGTACTTTGAGCCTTTTAACAAATATTCATATATTCATCAACCACAGTGGAAACCCCCCACAACCTTTTTCTTGCCTATCAACATGTCTAACAACCCACCAACTTCGCACCAAAAACTTATTTGCTGCTCCTGCTCCCTCTCTCTCTCTCTCTCTCAAGTGTCTTGTAAGCTCTCCATTTCCATTTTTTCTCTCTTTCTTTCTTCTTTTTTGTCATATCGATGCTGTATATATGTGTACACATATGTTTATGTTGTTTTTGTTATTAAATTGATGTTGATAAAAAGGCTAGTACATTTCGGGATGGGTGTGCAGAGGTTGCAGCCAGTATGGTGTTGGGGGAAAGGATGAAGGGAGTGGCGAAGGCGACGACAAAGGAGGAGGGTTGTCTAGCACAAAGAGAAGAAATTAGTAGCAAAAATAAGATCAAGATTGGATGATGAATTTTGATGAAGGAAAGCATGATGATGATAGTGGTAAAAGACCAGAACAAATAGAAGAAAAGGATATATTAGTGATATATGGGGTATGGTTACAAACTTTTAACATTTTAAAAAAATTTAAAAGGATGACCATACAAAAGGAGGTGCACATACGATTTTTTAGGGGAGTAGATATCGCCACTCTAATTATTTTTCATAGTACTATTTAACTCTTAAGCCCGTTGGAGCCAACCAGATTGGGCCATTGATCCAAGCAAATGACCAAGTCAGTCCAGAGTCCAAACTGAGAGAATAGGGCTAATGTTTTTAGTAATCTCTAACTAGTATGGTTTCAGACAATAAGACAAAAGGACTGAATGTCACCCCATCAACAAGAACACATCAATCAAGAATGTCAAACACAAGCAGTTTAGCATGGTATTTGTAATCAAATATGAATTAAATTCAAAGAATCATAGCACTGCCATTAAATATATATATTTAAAAAAAAAAAGCGGATTACAAGAAGCAGGTGCTTTGAATTACCATTCTTAAAAATATAGATATATGAGAATGATTAATAGTATCTTAAGATGAGATTGAGATGATGAATTACCATTCTTAGCTTAGTACCGGTAATGATCTTAATATTCTGAACAACAACAACATGCTTCTCCGCCAAGGCATCCGCTATGTCTTGCAGAACAAGCTGGAGTAAATGTGCAAATTGTGCTTGACCCAATTCGTCTTTCCCCTCAGCTCCATGTTTCTTCAAGATATCATTTAGCAGAGGAAATTCTGTTCAACCAAAATTTTCAAGCATTAATTTTTCTCAATTAAAATTGGAAACAGCATTAAGTGACCGAAAAGAAAAAAAGGATTGACCTCAAAATCTGAATTAAGAATTTGATCCTAAACATGTTCATCAGAATTAAGCAAATGTGGGAACTACAAATAGCACAATTTTTAGAACTATAATAACATGTTTTCTGCTTTGAGGCTTGATGGGAAAATCTGTTCTCACTTTTAACTCCAAAATATCTATCAAAAGCATAAGCATGTGCTCATTGCTAACTATTCTTCACCCTGGATAGACTGAGCTTGGACTTGTATACCATTTAAGTGATTGAGTACAACAACCACTTAAAGACATCAAGTGACCTTTTCAAATCTGACAAAAGTAACTACTTATCCATTCTACTGAAAGTGGCAGTCCCAGACCTAATGTATGCTTTGCCATGCCACGTACCAAGATAAAAGCACTAAGTGCAACTAGCATGATAGTTGCTACAAATGAATTTGAATGGTTATAGCTCCTTCAATCTAGTAGCTTTAAACAAATGAAAAGGACAGACATTTTCTTCCCTTGGGTTCTGATTGATCTAAAAGGAAATAACCGACTTTTACCACAAAATGTAAATCCTTACCAATTGTGTGTACAATCCCATAATAACTTTCAATCATGAAACAACAATATACCATGTTACTTAGGATGCTTTTTTATGAATGAAGTCAAGAAACACGTAAAAGAGGAGAAATGAATTAAAATTTACACAAATTATGCTAGTAAAAGTGAAAACCAATCATGTTTTTTTATTACTTCCATGAACAATTTCCTTTGCCAAGTCAATTTGAGCACTAACTATATTATCTATCATAAACACAACAGAAAACAAATTATCAAACTGCTCCAATAACCTTAATCAAATCCATTATCATATAAGTCCAAGCACATATTCTCACCAACACAAATCAAACCAAGGAAGTAAATATCAGACATACGTTAACATCTCTGATACATCTATAATATTTTTCGAGTTTTGGGTACTGATAGATAAAATACCATTAATATTTTAGGATAAAATAATGCTAGACATCCCACCTTTCATATCCCACTTGAATCTCAAACCAATGCCAATGCTGTGTCAATTAATAAATTGACGCAAGTGACAAGCAAGAGAAATAATCATCAACGTATATCCCATTTACCAATTGATACATCACAAGTCAGAAATACAACTTGTTATACGAGTTGAGATGTCTAGCATCACTTTTAGGATATTTTAAGAGATATCTCTCTAAATTGCAAGCTGATATATCCATCGAAACCGATATTTACTTGCTGAATCAAAACCAAGTAACCAAGTAAAACAAGTTGAGAACCAAAACCAACCTGAAAATGGAGGGATACCCATATCAACTCCCATGTTAACAAGCGCATTGCGTATCTCACCCTTAAAAATCTTGCCCTTATCTTGAGTATCCAAATCAGTGAAGAGATTCTCAGCCAACATAGCAAAATCATCCTCATCCTCCAAGAACAACCTCAATGTCTTCCCATCCAATATCGACACCACAATCGGATCCTCTTTTCAAAACACAGAACACGATTAAACAATCAAAAATACAAACACACCCCAGATGACAAAACACCAAAAAGCCACCAACTTTACAAGAATCGAAGTCAAAGACTATACCTTTGAGCTCGTCAGCAATGGCATTCAGGTAATTAGTGGCAACTTCAAGGGCGTGATTGACGTCCAGCTCTTGGCTAGCGAAGTCGTCATCGTGGTTTGAGAGGGTGCGTTTGAGAGCTGATGATGTGATGGCCGGGGGCAATGAGACATTGAAGAGAGAGGAGGAGGCAGTGGATTCTACCAAGTGGAAGACTTGAGCTCCGGTCATGACGCCACCGCCGTTTGAGTCCGGAGTCAGAGTAAGAGGTAGTGATCGGAGGTCGGCTCCGTCGAGGACGGTAAACCCTCCGTCGTACATTTTTGTTGGAAGGTTTTGTGTTGTGTGTTTGGTTTGGTTTTCTGGGTGTTTTCGGACACAAAGTGGTGACTAGAGATTGACCTGGTCTGGTCTTGCAGGATGACTATGATGTGCCTATACGTATGTGCTTATATATGTTTGGATTGGTTTTGCCCTCTGATTTCTCTATTATTTTCGAAAATGCCATCCATTTTCTTGGAGATTAAGAATTGTATGAGTCAAAATCTTAATAATAAACTCCATGAAAATAAGTGTTTAAATGTGATTAAATGCGGATGTGTTAGTTTTTAATTTTGGTTATATGTGGGATTGATATTAAGGTTGCGAATACAATACCTAATCATAGCCGTCAAGATTTCGCGGTGTATTTTACAAACATATGTGATGGGTTTCTTTGGTATTATTATGGTAGTATATATTAAGACTATAAATGTAATGTTTAATCTCGATAATTTTCGAGGTTTGCATTCACTCGTTTGGTATTAAAATGGAAATGTATTTAAATTAAATTTTATTAAAGTTTCATAAATTTTTTTTAATAATAAAATTTGATGAAATTCACAAATTTCATCGACTCCATGTTAATTTTGGTACAATTATTTAAAAGATTCAATGAAATATTTAGAAGAATAGTGAGATTTGTTATTTGTTATTTTTTTGTAAAAATTACTTTAAAATCCATTATTGAATTTCATATAAATCTGAATAAATATATCTAAATTTTAATAGATTTCATATAAATTTGGATTGAATACATTTAAATTTTAATAAAATATACCATCATTGACTTCCATACAAATCTAAATGGAAAATTCATCCAAATCCACCACTGAATTATATATAAATTTGAATAGAATATATCTAAATTTTAATATATTCTATATAAATTTGGATTGAATATATCACCGTCTGGATGAAATCTCTTTAAATATGGGTTGATACACCCAAACCTTTAAAGTATTTTAAATTCTAGTAAACTTTAAATCGAATACAACTTTAAAATAAAAAATTGTTGTAAGCTCGTGAAATTTGGATTTATCAATAATTTCTAGGAAATAAAGTGTTATAAGTATAGTAATTGATGTAATTTACAATTAAGTAATATTTTAAGTAGAGATCGATCTATTAATCAAAAGATAATGATTTGTGAACAAATTTGTCTTGAATTATGTTTTATTTTATCTTATTTTTAGATTCTAGAGACAATAGTCATTGTACTTTTAAAATATCATTGTAGCATAAAAGTTGCAAATTCATATATATCCATCAATTTAAAAAAATTTGTATTTAACTTTTTAAACAAATTAATTGCAGTATGTATCTACTTATCCAAATTGCCATTGCCTATCTTGTTCTCCTCTTCTATTGCTCATGGTATGAAATTTTTTGTTTTATTTATTAATTTTTTGGATTTTATTGGGATTTTTTGAGGTTTTTTTTTTTTTGTGATTTTTCACTTTTTTTGTGTTTGAGATGTTGGATATTAATATTTATAGTTAGATCTAGTTAGATTTGATTAAATTTGATTAGATTAGGTTTGAAAATGAAGATTTTCGATGAAATGCAATGTTAAAAAAGACGAAAACCTAATACCAGATCATATTGGGCACAAAACCCGATGAATTTATGTGGAGTCACAAAACTCGGTACTGGGTTATATAACTCCACATAACTTGGTATTGGGTTTTGTGGGGCCACAAAACTCAGTATCAAATTTTATGATCCCATAAAATCTATCGAGTTTTATGACTCCATAAAACTCGATATTAGATTACGTGGGGCTACAAAACTAGGTACCGAGTTATGTGGGATCACAAAACTTGATACTAGGTTTTATGACCTCACAAAACTTGGTACAAAGATTAGATTTTATATTTTTAAAATTTTGACTTAAGAATAGTTTGATAATTTGATTATAGAATGAAAATAATTTGTTTAAGACATTAAAACAAATTTTCATAAAAAATGGTAAAAATGAATTTTTTCTTTTGATTTTGATAAAAGTGAATTTGATCCATTAAATTATCCAAGATGCATTAAAGATTGGGAATGATTTTAATAATAATTTGATTATATGTTTGTTATCACAATTAAGTATGTTCAAAATATCTTTAACAAATGAAAAACCAGTATCAGACAACACTAAAAATGTGAATATGCATTCACAAAAGAGTTTAATAGACTATTTAATCATTGGTAAATACCTCAAAAATAAAGAAAATAATCAATGTATTATTATCAAGCTGTTTTCGACATAACAAGCCTACATCTTTGAATACATATAATTATCTACAAATCATATAATTATTAATCTTTATTAAATTAATTATTCTCCTCTTAACTCAAGTGATATGCACATATTTTCTCTTATGTTTGTGGTGGAGAGTCAATTTTTATTGTGTGTATTTTGTTAGTTTCAAATAGTATATATAGGCTCTGATTTTGACAAGTTCTGTTAAACCATAAATTTCATTGAGATTATATATCTATACATTAAAATTAAAATATTGTGAAGTTTGCAGATGATGATATTAATAGGTTTGAAGTTGTTTTCATTTGAAAATAACAGCAAGACTAATTGAAAATGTTCTTTCTAAGTGAAAAAGAAAACAAACAGAAAAGATATTGATCTACAATGGGGTGGATGGATGCGACAAATTAAAATTGGGTAGTGGCAGATTTTGCAAATTATGTAGATAATAAGGGCAATTGTGAAAGATGGAGTGTACGTGGCTACTCGTGATTCGGACGGCCAGCGGCTGATGTCTTGATGGGGCCCACTTCAGAAGTTTTTGACCTTTTTCCCGTGTTTGCGCGTAGACGGCATCGATTTTCTATTTTTAAGGGAAGCGGTTTTACAAGTGGGGATCTACTTTTGGGCCTTTTATTTTATGCCATGCTTGATCATAATATCATATGAAATATAATTAATGATCTATTAGATCCTTTGGTTTGATAAAAATATATATGAAATAATGAATAAAGATTAGATTCTGTCAGTTGGCTGCTGGCGCAGTCGTAGGCGCCAGCAGCCACCCATGCCTCCCTTTGTAAGGGGCATGGGTTCGACACCCCTTTTATATTATTAATATTATATATTTTAATAATAATAATACTAATAATAATAATATAATATATAATTTGTCTCCCATCAATTGTGTGGGTTGCTCTCCATCTTAGTGTGGACCTCTCCCCCATTTCTGTGTGGGTGTTTCCCTCCCTATTTGGGAGTCGATCCTCGGACCGTGCCATCAGTGCTATATCTCGATTCAAGGTCTCGGATGTCCCCTGAATTTATCCCAGATACAGTTATTATATTAAAAAAAAAATTAGATTCTTTAGTTTAAAAAATAAATTGATTAATTTTTTTGGATTTAACTATTTTGTTGATTGGGTAAAGTTTTCTATTCATATATATTCTTCAATAACCACCATTACAATTCAATAAAAAAAAAAACTACTGTTACAACTAATTAAATTATTGTTATTGATAAGTAGTCTTATCCAATTAGTAAGATAATATTTCTCAAGTTTGGGATCATAGGTATAAATATAATGATGTACTAGATCACGGTTCTTTAATGCCAGTAAACAATTTTTTTTTTTTTTTTTTTTTTTAACGTTACATATTGGGTCATGATTCTCATGTTCAGGAACTGATATCAAACATAACTAAAATTGGATTCTTGAACTTGAAAGCTCTATTAAAATTGACTATTCAACAACAGGGTTTAAGATATATACAGATTTCACAATATAAACTATTATAAATGTGTAATTTAAAATGTTACTCTTAATGAAAAGAGATACATAGAACCATTTGATTAAAACTTAAAAGTACATAATTTGGACAATTTTTGTAAAACTTAAAAGAAAAAAGTTTTTTTAGGGGATACTTGTAGCAATTTTCATAATTTCATAAAACCTTTTTTTTTAATGAATTTCAAAATCAACAAATGATAATTAATTACATTTTTTTATGAAATTGGATGTTTAACAAAATAAGGTATCCGGATTACTTAAAAAAAGAAAAGTCGGTTCCATTCTTTTTTATGCTAGCATTCAATCACTTCTCATAAAGTAAAAGTATTTAAATATGATCATAAAATTATTTCTATTGATTAAGTAATAATTTATTCAACATTTTGACAATTCCTACACGATAGTTTATACAATGCAATTAAAATCAATTTTTTTTTTTTAGTAATTACAACAAACATCAAATTGTATACTCTAAACTCCGATTTCTAGTTTAATTAAAACGAAATTGTTGGGTTATGTGGATCTTGGGTCGGGTTCACCCAAGATGGCCCAAAACCCAAACCCGGATCCAACACCGGGATCCAGGATCCAAGATCCAATAGTTTTTGGATATGGTTTGTCAACTATCGATGACAGTTTTTGATGGGCAGTTTTTTGTGGGTTGAGGTAATTGCTACAAACCGGTCACTCGTAATATATTATGGGCAAATTATGTTTGTTTTAAACAGATGTGAAACATGCAAGAAGAAGAATAAAGAAAAACAGAGAGGAACGAAAACAGAGAGTCAAAAAAAAAACACCAAAAGGGCAAGGTAATTTAACATTGTGAATCGATATTTCTTTTCAATTTTGTGATTGAAATCCGACCTCAGTTGAACAACAAGTGTCCACATCAAATTATGTTGTAATTCAAGTATGCTTTTGTACATATCTATTCACTATTTTAAGTTTCAAATATATATGTATACTGCCATTGTAGATTAATGTGATTATCAGAAACCAATCACACCATTTGAACTTCTTCACCTATAGATCTTGATGTTACATGTGAAAACTCTTGTTCATCAAAAATAGAATTGAGTTTCGAATTCTGATATTTCTGTTTCTCAGAATACAATGCAAATGCCTTTTCTCCATGCACCGATTCATCACCAATATGCAATTCTTCCTCGGACATCCTGAGTGGTACTATCAACCGAATGAGCAAGCAAATGATGCTTGTCATGACAATGTTGAGGCATATCACGAACGAAAGGCCTGCTAATTGAATCCCCATTTGCTTGAACCCGGCAGACGTGTGATGAGTTTGGAGACCATATGCTAGACCTATGTATTTATTCCAATCGGGCACTAGGTAGAATAGGCGACACAATTTGGGCACCGCGAAAAAGCCTGTCAGAATCCCGCCAAGCATTCCAGCAATGGCATGAGTGTGGAAAATGGCCAACGGATCGTCAACAAGTTGTAGGAACTTCACCTTCTTGTGAAGAATCATCATTGTGTACCATGGAACACTTCCTGAGATTAGTCCCATTACAATGGCTGCCCATCCTTGCACTACCCCTGCTCAATGGGTCACATAAATTGCAAATTAAGCACCTTTGTTATATAATCTAATTATAATTAAGTTTCTATGTATATATAGATAGATATAACATTGATAGCGTAACTTGAATAACTACTCTACAATTGGAAGATGATAACTTTTATTAAAAGAAGACTTACATTAATATCGGTAAATGACTACTTTTATTAAGAGAAAACTTACATTAATACCTTATGTTTTAATAAAACAATGGTAAGATTTGAACTTTGGATCTCTTAGGATCAAGAGAGATACTCAACCAATTATACTAAATAATGATGTAATTAAATTTGTAGTTAGTAATCAAGTTTTCTGAATAAGAAGTATTTTTAATGCAAACCTTTGTATTTTAATGGAAAAAATAATAATATCAATTCTTGAAACTTAAGGACCAAAGATTAAGATTTTATTTTAATCAAGATTGTTTGGACCATTCGAATAATGTTAACGGCAACTAAGTGAATGGAAAAATTTTCAAAACTAAATAAGAAATGCAAAACATTTATATAATACTGAAGGATTAGACTAAACCAACTTAAATTTGTGATATAAAATTTTAACTTTAACATCCGACAACTCATTTTCTTTTAATCTAAGAGTTGAAATTGGATACCATCCATTTTCAAGTCAAGATCATTGAGAAAGAGTTGTATGGACCAACATACTACACCCATTTAATTAAATCAAATTATAGTAATTTATCACATGTTTTAATTAGATGATCATAGATGGTTACATGTAATATTTTCTTCTTATTAGGAGGGTGTTTTTAATTAATGGGAAGGGTGTCTCCCTTTTTTTTTTTTTTTTTGGCTTTCTTTTAACTATGAGAAAATCATGAAACCGTATGATTATTTTTCGATTTTATCCAAACTTTACCTGCAGCTGGAGTGATGCAAACAAGGCCAGTGATGATGCCTTGCACAACACCAATGACGGAGGGTTTGCCGAAGAAGCAAGTGTCGAGGAGGAGCCAAGTGAGGAGGCTGGTGGCAGTACAGACGTGGGTGTTAAGGATGGCGAGAGATGAGTCGGAACTGGCGGCGAAGGGAGCTCCACCGTTGAATCCACTCCAACCCATCCAAACCAGTCCCACGCCTCCAAGCATCATAATAATGTTATTTGGCTGAGACGTCTCCCTGTCCTTGTCTGCCCTCGGACCCACCTACACGAGTAATTGTCACAACTTACAACTTTGCTAATTAATAGAAGACTCTCTAATGTCATTCTCTCACACTCAAAATTATTTCAATTACACATGTATATGTTTTATAAAAAAAATTAAAATGTATCGTATCACATTTTATGATATTCGGATGCTTTCCATACTTTCTTCAATTTTGATGGCATTTTTTATGAACTTTAGGGCCCAAATGAGGCTATACATCAAAGGTTTGAACATTTCAAAATTTTCAAAAAAGTTAAACAATTTTATATACCCCATGTAATATTTTAATGTAGTTTTAATGTTTTGAGCTCTTTAATCATATTATCCCAATATTCACTACAAAATATGCTTTTCTTTTCTTTTTTCTTTTGTTTTTTTGATATATACAAATATGCTTTTCACCTGCAATGGCAAAACAACTTTAACATTTCAAGTAAAAACATCTTTTTTTAATGTGCTTTTTAAACTAGCACTCCAAATGTTTCTCTCTCTATAAGAAGCTCTTTCGGTTGTTCCAATTTGAAATACACCTTTAAACTACAGTGCCATCAATCTTCAATAACAAGTATGAAAGGTTGTACATGTTGGCAGAAATGCCAATATCAAGACATAGATTAGCAGATTAGCGTTGCTCTCTCTCTGTCTCTCTCTCTCTCTCTATATATATATGAATGTCCTAATATTTTTTTCATAAGAATGTAATTAATATATGTCATCTAATAAACTTCTACTTTTTTTTAAAAAAGCTAACTAACTCCTATCCAAAGAAATTATTTAATTTTTTAGCGATGGTTTTATTACGATACTTTAGTTTCAAAATTTTGCTAAACAATTAGTTTCAAAAAAAAAAAAAAAAGGAACGTCTGAAATAGAGAACTGATAATGATTTTCATCGAAAACATACCCAATAAGCAGCAGTGAAACCAGCAACACCAGCAGAGACATGAATAACATAACCACCAGCAAAATCAATAACACCAAGCTTGGCTAGCCACCCATCCGGACACCAAATACTAAATGCAGCCACCGTGTAGGAGCAAGTCAACCACAACGGCACGAACATCACCCAAGCCCTGAAATTCATCCTCCCAAGAAGCGCACCAGCTATCAAAACCAACGTTATACAAGCAAAAACCGCCTGGAAAAACACCATTGTCGCGGTGGGGAAGTACCCGAGAAATGCTTGCCCTAGAAGAAACTTCTCGTCCAAGGCAACCCCAGGTTTCCCTAGGAATACGACAAGCTTGTCCCCGAAGGACATGCGAAATCCCCACCCTACCCAACACACTATGACCATGGCGAAGGCGTATATCGCCATGAAGGCTGAGTTTAACGCCCACTTCTTCTTTACCATGCTTCCATAGAGGATGACCAGCCCCGGCATGCTTTGCAGGCCTACGAGGGTGGCTGCCGTGAGCTGCCAGGCATTGTCTCCCTTGTTCATCCATGCAGGACTTGCCTCGTCTGGTAAAAGGTTAGCGGGGATGTTCTCCATTGTTTGAACGTCTGTACACTAGAATTAATTCTGATTAAAATGTAACAATGAAGCAGGTAGAATATGTGTGTATGAGCTCAAGAATCAAATGTTGAGCTACAAGTTTTGTATATTTTTTTGGCTTTAATTGGACAAGTGTTTGTGTAGTTGTATTGGGTGTTTTAGGCCGGCCTTGGACAAGTTTTCGGTTGGGATTTGAATGTTCTCGAGTGAATCTTGATGGTGATTAAAAAATCCCACTAGGAGAAATTATGGGAACAGCCCAATGATGAAAAGCCAAATCAGATTTAAACAAAAAACACAAAGGGATCTGAAGGATGTACAAATGATGTATGAAAGGAACGTTAGATGTGTCCTATAAATTATTAATGGAATAGCTAACTACAGTATCAAATCTGAAAAATTTATATTTGATACAAACACAATTTTAGAGTTTAAAGTTTCAACTCTAATGTGAATTGAGTTCTTATGGCTACCGTGAGTTATAGTAATCTCAATTAGGGTATGGGGGGTACTTGGTTTAGCCTAGTTTTTTATAATGGCAAGGTACATACTATTAATAGTAAGAATCAAAACGGCACATATGTATTGTATATACTATTTAAAGAGATTCTCCATGTATCAGGTGTAGGTTTGAATTATAATTCAAATTCGTTAAAATAACACGTAGAGGTTCTAACATAACTAAAACGGCCGTGGTGTTATATATATATAGATAGAAAGTTGTTATAACAAGTGACAACACACACAAATTTTTTGTTCGTTGAAAAATTTTTACTTTCACAATTACTATTCTTAGAGAAGTCAAAAATTTTATTTTGTTTGATCTGCTTATTTGTCTCTTTCTCTCACTTTGTTTTTCTAATTTGTTTTGCCAAATACACCAAGCACAACCGTATACTGTTGACGGCATCGACTTTTCTATTGTCTAGCTTTGTTATATATATACATATATATAAAATCTCAATGTGTGAAATTTTGTAAACTTTCTTTCACTTTCGTGAGATTTTCTTTTCGTGTAGGATATCACTTCTGCAACATTAAAAATTAAGTCCCATTAACGTGAATACAAGAAACAACTACCACTCTAGTCGTATATATAAACATTGAAGGTTTCTTTGGTACAAAATATGTTCTTAACTTTTAATAATTAATTTATTAATTGTGTTAGCTTCAAATTTGATCGAATTTTAATATCTAACTAAAATGATATCCATTTTTTAACATATTATAAAAGGGTATGTAGTAATTTTATCCGAAAATGATAGATCTCAAGTTTCAACGAATCCTTCATATTCATATTACGTTTGAATCACATTTACAAATCTCAAAAAAGATTACGCTCTCTATAATCAATATTACACATAGATCTTTAGGTATCCCATAGTTTTATAGGTAATATCTCTTTTTGTTCTTTAATAGGCTTTGTATCCACTATAAATATCTGTCCACATAATTAATGTCGGGTTTTGGACCTCTTGGTTTGTCGTTAGTGACAATTGGTCCTCGTTGTTGAATAGCCTCCAAGTGGGCTGGAGTCCTTCAAAGTTGCTGGACAAACCCAATTGAAGATTGAACCACACACATTAATGCACAGAGAAAAGTAGTCTACCTTTTAGTTGCGGTCTTGTTTTCCAATAGAAATATTTGACTAAAATTGTTGTTCAAAGTCCACTGTGGGATGCAAATACAATGGTTTATTGAATTATTAAAATGTGGACTCATAATTGATTGAATTATTAAGATATGGACTGATGCTTTGTTTCCAATGCCATTACCAAAAGAAATTGACATGAGACTTATCTATCTGGACAACTAGCCTTAAACTCTAGAAATATTTAGCTTTGTTTTCGACATATTACACATATACATTACAGGCATATAGAATACTGTCGGGCTTTCTTGATCAAGATTCTGAGGAATAATCGAAAACTAGGACTCACAGAAATGAAAGGAAGGCTCCCAAAAAAGGAAGGACTAGCCCTTATAGGAGAGAAAGGAAAATTATCACATTTTATAGTCCTATGAGTCGAATCTTAACCTTACATGACAAATAAGGACAAAGTGGGCTGCTGCCATTGCGGCACCACACCAAACTCAGAAACCTCTATCTAAGTTGGAATAAAATTAAAATTTAAACTTCATGCTTGATCATTTACTTATTGGTCAATTAATAAGACATTGACATTATGTTTCTGAAAAAGCCCTACAAGTGAAACATTGATAAATATGAAAACGTCAAAAGTGCATTGCAAATTTCCTTCATGATAGTTAACGGTACGGTATATGCATATACTGATATACCGTATTACTTATAAATATGAAGAGTTGGACTTTTTTTTTTTTTTTTGCCCCTTTCTTGGTAAACCTGAAAGCAATCTGTTTCAATCAATATCGACTTATTGATTTCATGTGAACAATCTCTTTGTACGACTGGAAAATTTGTCTTACCAACTCTACTTTGAATGGGTCCCGAGAAGAATTTTAGTCAAGGGTTTAAATAGTGAATGGAAGCCAGGTTTCCTCCTTAATTTTGTTGTCTCAATACAGGGGTGTTCCCTGAATACAATGGTGGTCTGTGTGATCAAATCCAAATAATTAAGCTGATAATTTTGGGGAAAAAGTATTCCCGACGATTTGTATTATAAAGAACGAAAATCTATTCTAAAGACATAAGAGATCAGGCAAAATGAGGTGAGGTTGACTATTGAGATATTAAAATCTAGTTAAAAAGAATCAAGTCACCAAAAGTGGAATTTTTTGGCTGAAGATTCCAAAAAAATAATATTTATTGAGGTTTTGTATGACTTAAAACAGCTAAAACCTTAAAATAAAGAAATTTGTCCTATAAATATTTATCAAAAATTGAGTTAAACTATGTTAAATTTTCGGATGAATATTATAGATATGAAATTTCAATTTTGTGTGATAATGCCAGCTTCATAAATTAGTATGTGATTACTCATTCAACTTGTATTAGAATTCTATAGATTCTACTAGACGTGTGACACGTGTCTCAGATTTATTGATCGTTCAATTTTATAAATTTATATGCTACTGTTGTTTTTATAATACCGTAGCAAAACCCATATCATAAAAATATGCATCATTGACCAAGTTTTTTAGCATATTTCAATATCACAGAATTTAATTTAATGAAGTGTGGCTCAATAGAATAGTTCAAACCAGAATGGGTTGGATTGACTAAGTTAAATGGGAGCAAGAAATATACACAAAATATTTTCTAACCCCTAAACAATGTTGGAGCCAACCAATGAATCTATTTGATAAGTGCACTTGATTTGTCTTGATAAAATGACAAATTACCAACCTAATGCATGAAACTGATGGCAAATAAACAATTTAAAAATTACTTGTGTATGCAAAGTCAAACTATAAACATATAAATAAGAAATTGATCACATTAATTCTGCTTAAGATGTATCAGTTTTCTTTAGTTTTAGTTTATAAATCTCCTTCGCCGTGTTGAAGAGGTCAAGCTGATATACCTGTCGTAATCGTACCATATGGTACGGTAATACATTAGAATTGTTTTAATGTAACAAATCCGAAGAGAAACAACAAAACTGAGAGAGACATTACTGTATATGCACCATCTATAGATGCATCTTCAATTATAATTTTGTGACCATATTTTATCATGTGACAAGATCATGGTAGAAGATGCATCTATATCATGATGAAGATAATTAGTTTTATGCTACTGCTATATGGTATGTAATGAAAAAATGTATAGGGAAACTTATCTCCAGTTTTTGTAGTAATAAATATTCAAGCTGTTTATATAATGTTTAATTTTGATAGACTTTTGATTTCATAGTAAAAGAAAAAGTTTTATATCATCGAATAGAAATTTTAGTCACTGCAATATACTAAGAAAATTAATTCAAATGAAAAATATGAATGTAAATTAGGTCTTGGTGTCATCAATATATGTACCATGATAAATAAATAATTAGTCAATTTTAAGGTTTTTTAACGCTCATTTACAAGTCTGCAAACACTGATAAACCAACCAATAAGAAATTTACAGGGAACAATTAATGAGTGATTAAGCATAACCAAAGAACATAATAAATAATTAATAATATTAATAATAATCTTTGAATAACTTGGTTTATAACGCGTGTGTTCTTATGGAAGTCTGTATCACAATCAACCAAAAAGGTCTGCTGTGGATATCTTATTCAGTTATAAATTTATGAAAAAACTTCATTTTAGTCCCTAAAATTTTAAAAATATCAAAATTTTAAGATCTTTTGGAAATAGTTTTTTCATCCTTAATTTTTCAAAACTTTTTAAAACAGTTTAAACCGTCAGTCAACTGACGGTTAACATAGACAAAATATAGAAAAGATATTTTTACTATTGATTATTATTAGTAGCACTTAAATTACTAGATTACCCATATAAAACAAATAGATGAAGATTTTTTCTAATTTTCTTTTAAAATTTAAATTTATAAAATATAAAATTAAAATTAAAAATTGTATATAAACAAAAAACTAAAAAAAGATAAAAACAAAGAAAAAAAAATGAAGAACATGAGGAAGAAGAAGATGGAAACCAAATCGCTCAACTCAGAATCATCATCCATCCAAATCAGATCCACTTCTCTAAAACACCCATAAGCAAACTAAACCCACTTCTCTTCAATTTATCTGTTGTTTTTTTTTTTTTTTTTCTCTTAGTCTCTTTCTGCTACATCAGTTATTCTTGTCGTGACTTCCTTCGCTCTCATCATTGTTGGTTCCACTCTCTTTGTCTCTCAAAGGCTTATGGCTACCGTTACCATTGCTTGTCGTCACATCCCTTGTCGCTACTGTTGTTAGAGTAGAGCAATCTATTTCATCTCCAACTTAGATATAACCGATCATTTTTTTTTTTTTTTGTGATTGAGTGGTTTTGATTTCCTAAAAGAAAGAGTTATAGTGGAGGTTGTTATGGTGAAGATAGAGAGACAAAGACAGTGATGGTGAAGGTATTTCAACGAGTGGGTACAAGTCTGGTAGTGGGTGTGAGTTTAGGTATGGCTCAAGGGGTGGAACTGGAGGGTGGGTGGTGGAAGCGAATGAGAGGTGGTGGAGATGGACCTTTGATTGTTGATATCATTGGTGGAAGAATATGATGGGTTCATGACAAATAATATGATGATTAAGGGTTCAAATCTAGAGAGGATGAATTGGCGATGGAGGTTAAGTCCAGATAGGTTGAGTTGGCGATGGAGGTTGAGTCGGCAATGAAGGTTGACTTTAGAAAGCTTGAACCAATGATGAAGGTCCATTTACTTTTTTTTTTTTTTTTGGGGAATATTTTGGAATTTTCTTTTTCTTTTGAGTTTGGGTTGTGTTGATTTGCTAGTTTTGATGATATTGATGAAGATGTGTTGATGTACTTAATGACATTGATTAAGATGTGTTAATGAAACTATGTTGATTTTCTGGTTTTGATTATGTGTTGGAGATCTGGTTCTTGATGATTTGCTGGTTTTGAAGATCTAGGTTTTAAAACCCAGATCTTCATTTTTTTGTTTTATATTTTCTTTATGAAAGGGCATTTTGGTAATTCCAATTAAAATAGTTTTGTTAGCAATTAATTTTATCATTTCACCTGAAAAGACCATCTTACCCTTTCTACCTATACTATCTATTATCGTTAACCGTCGGTTAACTGACAGTTTAAACTTTTTTGAAGAGTTTTTAAAAAAAATAAAAATAAAAAGAGCAGTTTTCAAAAGAGTTTTAAAAAATTAATATTTTTTGAAACCTTAAGAACTAAAATGAAGTTTCTCCTAAATTTATGATCTAAATAATTTTGATACGATAGATGCGTGTATTTTTAGTCAAATTTTGAAAATTATTATATGGAATTCGAAGAGACAAATTTGACCAAGAACTAGATAAATACTGGTAGCTGAGATCGGTTGATTATTTATACATCCATATTACTTGCATGGAAAATTAAATCCATAACCAACCATAGTAGATTACCACAATATAAAGAAAAATAAATAAACAAAAATATCTTAATAAAAATTATTGAAATATTAAATTGTATTTAATAAATTGAGGACCAAATACCCAACTAAATTTCAGGAATTTAAATTCCACTTTTGGCCATTAAATTGCAAAAATGTGAGGAGATTCCTCCCCTGAAAGTGTTATATTCGAGTTGTTTTTGTAACCATTATTAATATCGTCAAGTTCATAAATTTCAAGCCTGATTATTGTGATAATGAAACAAAAGGAAAAAGAAAAAAAATACCCCACTTAAATTCAAACCGTTTGAATTCTTCTATATAGATTTTTCTGCAAAAATCTTTGAAAATTAACAAACAAATTCCAGAAACGACGTGGGAAATAAAATTTTCAAGTAAAGATGTTCTTGACTTAAAAAAGTCTGTGTTTAACTTAAAAAATGGGCAGCTTTTACCAATACAATGAAGGGACTTGACTCTGCATAGATATTATAAGTAGTTTCCGTGAAGATCAAAATTGTCTATAAACATTCTAAATTGTCTTCTCTCTCACCTCACTCTCTCTCTCTCTCTCTCTCTCTAAAGTGGTTTTAAGTTCACTTAGAAGGGAAACCAAACATGGGAGATGTATTGCCTGTTGAACAAGTTCTTGAGTTCCAGGAAGCTTTTTGTCTACTTGATAGAGATGGAGATGGTACACATTCATTTATATTTTCTTCTATGTATGTGTGTGTATATATATATGTGTGTGTGTGTGTATTTCTAGCTCCCTATGTCTACTGGGTTGATTTTAAAATTCATCAGAAACCTTTTTCATTACAACTAGAGTTTTTAGAAACTTTCTTTTCAAGAAGATCATAAATATGTCTACTGAATTGATTTTAAAATTCGTCAGAAACCTTTTTCATCACAACTGGAGTTTTCTGAAACTTTCTTTTCAGGAAGATCATAAATAAACAAATTTCAGTTGAATCCAATTTTTTTTCAACTCTTCAGAGAGATTCCTGGAATTTATATATTCTGATGTTCCAATATGGTGTTTATTTGACTATTTATTTATTTGAAAAATTTTGTAGGTTGCATTACTATAGAAGAACTGGCAACTGCAATAAGATCATTGGATCAAAATCCTACAGAAGATGAGCTTAGAAACATGATCAAAGAAGTTGACATCAATGGAAACGGGACGATTGAGTTTGGAGAGTTCTTGAACCTCATGGCAAGAAAAATGAAGGTAATTTTTTTTTTATCGTGTCAACTTTATGATCATATTGTTTTGATAAAAAAAATATTAATATGGGAACTGAAATGATTATGATTGTCTTATATTCATACAGGAAAGTGAAGCAGAAGAGGAACTGAGAGAAGCTTTTAAAGTGTTTGACAAAGATCAGGATGGTTACATCTCTCCTGAAGAGGTAAATTCATCCGCTAATCTTCTTCTTCCTATAATCTCTATCAATCACATATCCTTGAATATATTAAAAAACTCTTTGGACGTACAAACTAGATATAGAAAACGTTAGTAGTTATTGAAAAATAATCTTTATGCTAACAAAATACATTTAAATATGATTTATAATTATGAATATACAGTTTTTATCAAATCAAGATATCGTAATATTAGCAAAATTTGTTTGAAAGATAAAATTTATTTATCTTCATACGTTATAAACAACATAGTTTTAACTAATAATTTTCAGATAAATATAATGATTATGAGATGTAATGGTTAACTGGGAAATATCTTTTACACTATATAAAGGGCTTTCAAATACTATGATTATAATCATGAATATACGGTATTTATCTAATCAAGATGACTTAATATTAGCAAAACTTGTCAAATATAATTCGTTTTTCTTTACCGCCTAAAACAATATAATGGTTCCGGACTTGATAATTTCTACACGAACATATAAATTATGAAAACTAATTCTCCATAAAAATGAAAACTAGATCCAATATTCAGTCTTTGCCCTTTCTCCTCTCTCTTGTTCATTGTATTCATTCTTCTCATTTCTTTTTTTTTTCCCCCTAACTTGGTTGGTGTAAATATGAACAGCTGAGGCAAGTGATGATCAACCTTGGAGAGAAACTGACAGATGAAGAGCTAGAACAGATGATCAGAGAGGCTGATTTAGATGGTGATGGTCAAGTAAATTATGATGAATTTGTCAGAATGATGTTGGCTGTATGATCTTTAAAATATCTCCCCCATGCAAATGTCTTGATCATGCAGGCAAGACAGATCATAATGGTCAAAGAAAGAAAAAGTAAAAAGATTATTTCTTCATTTTATCTGGTGGTGTACTTGTTTTGGTTTATGGATTATGATCATCCATGATCACCATATGATTGAAACAGGACGAAGCCAGGTTTTTTTCTTTTATTTCTTATATATATTTTTCAAGTGTTCATCACGATATTAATCTGTTTTTTGGCTTCTATAAATATGTATTGAAATAATTTTGTTCACAGTATCTTTTTTACTTTTAGATTAGTCTTCAGTTAAAATATAATAATATAATAAAATGAAAATATATTCTTAGTCATCAGATATAGATGATTCTAATTTTTCCTCTAATTTGATATAATAGTCAAAAAACCTTTTTAATTTTTAAAACTGTTAAGGAATCCTTTTAGTTTATAAAAATAATCAAACAAATCCTATCATTTAAAAAAATAGTTAAAAAAACCCTCTATTGTCAACTTAAATGTTAAGAACCAATACTTAACCCTTGATCAAAAAGGGCAAAACCATCAATTTTATTGTAAAATAAGTTCAAACAAATTAGAATAAATAGACTAATGCAACAAGTAAGATTATATTTTTTAAAATAATTATAATTAAAATAATTAAAAATATTTTTTTAAAACTTAATGAAAATTTGAATTTAATTAAAAAATAAAGAAAAATATTAATAATTTTTAAAAATTTATTATGAGATCCCCGCCGTCCATCAATGTTGATGGACGGTGGAGATCATTTTAAAAAACAAAAAAGAAAAAAAAATTAAAATTAGCTCAGCATCCATTTTCTGCTTCTCTTCTTCCATCTTCTCTGGCCTCACCCTCCCAAAATCGATTGCCTCTCTCCTCCTCCTCCACTCTCCGTAGGAAGACAATCCTTCTCTCCTCCTCCTCATCCCGAAAATGCCACCCCCTCCGCCACCATCTCCCCCAACCACCCTCCGAGATCTCCACCGATCTTCCATTCTCCTACCACCTCACCCTCTACTCCTCCGGCCTCGTCTTCTTCATCACCCCTCGGATCCTCATCGTCGACCTCCTCAACAACCGAGTCCTCACCTCTAATCTTGTCGGCACCCTCGGATCCTCATCGTCGACCTCCTCAACAACCGAGTCCGCGCCTCCAATCTCGTCGGCATCCTCATTCTAATTTTTTTGAATTTTTGTTTTTTTTATTATAGGAAACCCTAATTTGGATAGGTTGTCTGTGTTTTTGAAACCCAGAATTGTTTTTCATTTTTCATCTTCAACCATTTGGTTAAAATTTGTTTAGTTAAAAATTACGTTGATATTGATGATGGTGATAAATTTTTGTTGATGTTGATGATATTGATATGGTGATGATGGTGATGATTGGGATGATGATGATGTTGTGTTGATGATGATCAGTTGGAAGATTGGATCTCCACCCCAAAATGATTTTTTTTTTCATTTGCGTTTTTGTTGCAAAATTTTTTTTTGAAGTTTTTTTAATTTTTTATTTAATTATTTTTTAAAGTGACGTCTACCGTACATCAACGTTTTAAAGTGATATCCACCGCCCATGATGGACAGTGAAAATTTTATAGTAATATTTTTTAAAATATTAATATTTTTAATTACATTTTAAATTTATTTTTATTAAATTATATATTTTTTTATAATTAACGAATAGCTTAGTTTTTCGCATACTTATTGTCAGAATTCATTTTCTACTAATAGAATTAACAGAAGGAATAAAATGAGATTATTACAAATTATATCAGGATCAATGTTGAAAATTTCGATATTGATGGAAATATCGGTACTACGATTCGATAGAAATATCGACGGAAATTTATGTAAAATTTACAAAAAGTACGAAAATTTAGTTAAAAACATAATATTTTTTAATAAAACTTTTAGTAATGTTAAAATAATCATTTCTACAACCAAAAACTATATTATATTTAAAAAAACTATATTTTATCTAAGAAATAACAACTAAAAGGTATAAATATAAATATAATATATAGAGGAGATATATGAAAATATAAAAATCTTTCATTAAAACTTTTCAATTAATTTGCATAACACAAATCATGCAAATTTTAATACCAAAATAAAGTCCTAGATGGTTTATACATGGTATAGCTAGCATTTATATTTATATAATACTGATACCATGACATATAATTTGAATGATTTTGAATATAATCACGAACATTTCATGAATAAGCTTCCTGATTTCTTCCCACCATCTGTCCATAGATAGGAAATTGTGTGTAAGGATCATTGGAGATCCCAAAACTTCTATGACCATCATCACTAGTCCCTAAACTCATAGATTCAAAAGTAGTTGAAATGTTATCTTCATTGGATGATGACATCCCTACCTGCATTTGATGGATTCTCCTTGTATAATCCTTACCAATAGCCCCTATGCCTGGACCCGCAACTCTACACCCATGGTCTTTATCTTGTGTACAATGAGTGTATTGTTCTTCACAAGTAACTGAGCTCAATGACAAACCTGTATCAGTATCATTTCTTTGAAGTTCTCCCTTAAAAAAAATTAGTATTTTTTGAAACCTCAAGCACAAAAATGAAGTTTCTCCTAAATTTATGATCTAAATAATTTTGATACGATAGATGCGTGTATTTTTAATCAATTTTTGAAAATTATTATATGGAATTCAAAGAGCGAAATTTGACCAGGAACTAAATAAATGCTGTTAGCTGAGATTGGTTGATTATTTGAAAACAATGGAATACATAATAATCCCAAGAAAGTAAATTAACAAAAAGTTAATTTTGTTGTTTGTTTGTGAGATTGCATTTAGAGTTTAAACTGTTTATCAAATTTGAAAATTCTCCGTCCAACCCAACTACATAGTAAATAACATGTGACTAAATTTATGATGTAATATACTGCTTGCTTAGAAAGGTAGACTTGAATATTATTGGTGGTTGGTTTGGTTTTGGTAGGTGGCTTTGGCATCAGGACAGGGACCTTATATAGACATAGTGAGAACAGCCCAATTAGATTATGACCTCTTAAATGTTCGAAGTCTAAAATAATTAGATTATGACCTCTTAAAATAATTATTATTAGATCATAATAATAATTTGGTTGATTATTATTATGATCTAACATGGAATGGAATTCTATCTGCAAATGCGCATGCACAAAAAGTCGGTAAATAGCGCAGTCGGTGAAAACTATTGATCCTTATGTCTTCAAGGTTCAAGCTTGATTCTCAATAAAATATCTATTCTATCATATAAAAATATTTTAATTGTCTTCCATCTTATATAAATTTTTTTTCTCATCAATATATGAGTTATTCTCTCCTGTCAAAGAGTTATTTCCCAAATCATATTATAGAGTCAGGCCTTATTTCATCCGGATTGATTTTTGAATTTGTATCGATTATGAAAAAAAAAAAAAAATGCTTATGCATGCTGATTTTGGAGCTTTCAAATGTTTTCGTGGAAAGCGGAAAGCAGCGGTTTTGGTCTTTAGAGTTGTGTGTGGGTCCTCAGATAGATTCTATACTTGTGGTAGACATGAGAGCTGCGACTTTAATATCTATTCATTATTTGCTACTTCTCTTACTATCATCCTTGAAAAAGTTTATTTTCTGAGTACACATTAATTATTAGTTGTTGTGTAATCCTTCAAAGTTCCAAGAGTCCTATTCCATCCTTAAGTTCTGGTAAAATTTCTCCCTTAAAAAAAATTAGTATTTATTGAAACCTCCAGCACAAAAATGAAGTTTCTCCTAAATTTATGATCTAAATAATTTTGATATGATAGATGCGTGTATTTTTAATCAATTTTTGAAAATTATTATATGGAATTCAAAGAGCGAAATTTGACCAGGAACTAAATAAATGCTGTTAGCTGAGATTGGTTGATTATTTATACATCCAAGTTACATGCATGGAAAATTAAATCCATAACCGACCATAGTAGACTACCCCAATATAAAGAAAAATAAATAAACAAAAATTCCTTAATAAAAATTATTGAAATATTAAATTGTATTTAATAAATTAAGGACCAAATACCCAACTAAATTTCAGGAATTTAAATTCCACTTTTGGCCATTAAATTGCAAAACTGTGAGGAGATTCCTCCCCTGAAAGTGTTATATTCGAGTTGTTTTTGTAACCATTATTAATCTCGTCGTTCATAAATTTCAAACCTGATCGTTGTGAAACAAAAGGAAAAAGAAAAAAATACCCCACTTAAATTCAAACCGTTTGAATTCTTCTGTATAGCATTTTCTGCAAAAATCTTTGAAAATTAACAAACAAATTCCAGAAACGACGTGCGAAATAAAATTTTCAAGTAAACATGTTCTTGACTTAAAAAAGGCTGTGTTTAAATTAAAAAATGGGCAGCTTTTACCTATGCAATGAAGGGACTTGACTCTGTATAGACATTATAAGTAGTTTCCGTGAAGATCAAAATTGTCTATAAACATTCTAAATTGTCTTCTCTCTCACCTCTCTCTCTCTCTCTCTCTCTCTCTCTCTCTCTCTCTCTAAAGTGTTTTCAAGTTCACTTAGAAGGGAAACCAAACATGGGAGATGTATTGCCGGTTGAACAAGTTCTTGAGTTCCAGGAAGCTTTTTGTCTACTCGATAGAGATGGAGATGGTACACATTCATTTATATTTTCTTCTATGTATGTGTGTGTCTCTCTCTCTCTCTCTCTCTCTATATATATGTTCTCATTTCTAGCTCCCTATATCTACTGGGTTGATTTTAAAATTCCTCAGAAACCTTTTTCATTACAACTATAGTTTTTAGAAATTAACTTTCTTTTCAAGAAGATCATAAATATGTCTACTGAATTGATTTTAAAATTCGTCAGAAACCTTTTTCATTACAACTGGAGTTTTCTGAAATTTTCTTTTCAGGAAGATCATAAATAAACAAATTTCAGTTGAATCCAATATTTTTCCAACTCTTCAGAGAGATTCCTGAAATTTATATATTCTGATGTTCCAATATGGTGTTTATTTGACTATTTATTTATTTAAAAAATTTTGTAGGTTGCATTACTATCACTACAACAAAACAGGTCAACCATACCGGGCAATGCCCGGTATGGTTGACTATCTATACCGGGCAACCCGTCCGGCGTGGTTGCCGCCGGTATGGATACTTTAGTATCCATACTGGGCGGGTGCCCAGTATTGATAATAAATATCCATACCGGACAAGACCCGGTATGGATATATTAATGTGACGGGTCGACCCCTGGGTCAACCCGTGAGTTTTTCAATATCCATACCGGGCACGTGCCCGGTATGGATATTATTATCCATACCCGGCACCCGTCGGGTATGGAAAATATTTTAATTTTAAACTCAAATTATCCATACCGGGCGCCCCGACAGCCCGGTATGGATAATCCGATTATCCATACCTGGCACGGAAAGCTCGGTATGGATAATCCGATTTTATTATTAAAAATTAAAAGCAATTTATCCATACCGGGCACCTGGCCGCCCAGTATGGATAATCCGAGTATCCATACCGGCCCTTTAATGCCCGGTATGGATAATATGATTTTATTATTAAAAAATTAAAAACAACTTATCCATACCGGGCCTTTAATGCCCGGTATGGATAGTCCGGTATTAATAACCTATTTTCTTGTAGTGTATAGAAGAACTGGCAACTGCAATAAGATCATTGGATCAAAATCCTACAGAAGATGAGCTTAGAAACATGATCAAAGAAGTTGACATCAATGGAAACGGGACGATTGAGTTTGGAGAGTTCTTGAACCTCATGGCAAGAAAAATGAAGGTAATTTTTTTTTTATATCATGTCAACTTTATGATCATATTGTTTTGATAAAAAAAATATTAATATGGGAACTGAAATGATTATGATTGTCTTATATTCACACAGGAAAGTGAAGCAGAAGAGGAACTGAGAGAAGCTTTTAAAGTGTTTGACAAAGATCAGGATGGTTACATCTCTCCTGAAGAGGTAAATTCATCCACTAATCTTCTTCTTCCTATAATCTCTATCAATCACATATCCTTGAATTAAAAAACTCTTTTTGGACGTACAAACTAGATACAGAAAACGTTAGTAGTTATTGAAAAATAATTTTTATCCTAACAAAATACTTTTAAATATGATTTATAAGTATGAATACATAGCTTTTATCTAATCAAGATATCATAATATTAGCAAAATTTGTTTGACAGATAAAATTTATTTATCTTCATAGGTTATGAACAACATAGTTTTAACTAATAATTTTCAGAAAAATATAATGATTATGAGATGTAATGGTTAATTGGGAAATATCTTTTACACTATATAAAGGGCTTTCAAATACTATGATTATAATCATGAATATATGGTATTTATCTAATCAAGATGACTTAATATTAGCAAAACTTGTCAATTATAATTCGTTTTTCTTTACAGCCTAAAACAATATAATGGTTCCGGACTTGATAATTTCTACACGAACATATTAATTATGAAACTAATTCTCCATAAAAATGAAAACTAGATCCAATATTCAGTCTTTGCCCTTTCTCCTCTCTCTTGTTCATTGTATTCATTTTTTTTTTTTCCTAACTTGGTTGGGGTAAATATGAACAGCTGAGGCAAGTGATGATCAACCTTGGAGAGAAACTGACAGATGAAGAGCTAGAACAGATGATCAGAGAGGCTGATTTAGATGGTGATGGTCAAGTAAATTATGATGAATTTGTCAGAATGATGTTGGCTGTATGATCTTTAGAATATCTCCCCCGCGCAAATGTCTTGATCATGCAGGCAAGACAGATTATAATGGTCAAAGAAAGAAAAAATATAAAGATCATTTCTTCATTTTTATCTGGTGGTGTACTTGTTTTGGTTTTTGGATTATGATCATCCATGTCACCATATGATTGAAACACGTACGACGAAGCCAGGTTTTTTCTTTTATTTCTTATATATATTTTTCAAGTGTTCATCTTAATATTAATCTGTATTTTGGCTTCTATAAATATGTATTGAAATAATTTTGTTCACAGTATCTTTTTTACTTTCAGATAAGTCTGCAGTTAAAATATAATAATATAATTAAATGAAAATATATCCTTAGTTATCAGATACGGATAATTCAAATTTTCCCCCTCTAATTTGATATAATAGTCAAAAAACCCTTTTAATTTTAGAAATCACTAAAGAACCCTGTTAGTTTATAAAAATAATCAAACAATCCCTACTATTTATAAAAATAGTCAAAAAATAGTAAAAAAACTCTTTACCGTCAATTTAAACGTTAAAAGCAAATGCTTAACCCTTAATCAGAAAGGGCAAAGTCATCAATTTTATTGTAAAATAAGTTTAAAGAAATTAGAACAAATATACAACACTACAAGTAAGATTATATTTTTTAAAATAATTAATAATTAAAATAATTAAAAAATTTAAAAATTAAAAAATTAAAACTTACTGAAAATTTGAATTAATTAATTAAAAGAAAAAATAAATAATAATTTTAAAAATAAAAATTAATTATTATTATGAGATCCCTACTGTCCATCAGTGCTGATGGACGGTGGAGATCATTTTAAAAAACAAAAAAGAAAAAATAAAATAAAATTAACTCAGCATCCATTTTCTGTTTCTGCTTCTTCTATTTTCTAATTTGACCGTTAGTTGACTAATGAGAAGAACTAATTTGATATTTTTTCGAAATATTAAAATTTATTTTATCATTTTTTAAAATATTGTTAAAAATTTAGTCATTTCCTAAAAATTAGGACTATTTTTCCCCTAAAATAAAATTAACTCGGCATCCATTTTTTGTTTCTGCTTCTTCCATCTTCTCTGGCCTCGCCCTCCCAAAATCGATTGCCTCTCTCGTCCTCCTCCACTCTCCGTAGGAAGACAATCCTTCTCTCCTCCTCCTCATCCCGAAAATGCCACCCCCTCCGCCACCATCTCCCCCAACCACCCTCCGAGATCTCCACCGATCTTCCATTCCCCTACCACCTCACCCTCTACTCCTCCGGCCTCGTCTTCTTCATCACCCCTCGGATCCTCATCGTCGACCTCCTCAACAACCGAGTCCTCACCTCTAATCTTGTCGGCACCCTCGGATCCTCATCGTCGACCTCCTCGACAACTGAGTCCCCCCACTTCTAATCTCGCTGGCGCCCTCGTATCCTCATCGTCGACCTCCTTAATAACCAAGTCCCCACCTCCAATCTCGTCGGCATCCTCATTCTAATTTTTTTGAATTTTTGTTTTTTTATTATAGGCAACACAGATTTGGATAGGTTGTTAGTGTGTTTGAAACCCAGATTTTTTTTTTATTTTTTATTTTTCATCTTCAACCATTTGGTTAAAATTTGTTTTGTTAAAAATTATGTTATTGATGATGGTGATAAATTTTTGTTAATGTTGATGATACGGTGAGATGGTGATGAATGGGATGATGATGATGTTGTGTTGATGATGATCAGTTAGAAGATTGGATCTCCACCCCAAAATGATTTTCTTTTTTATTTGCGTTTTTGTTTCAATTTATTTTGAAGATTTTTTAATTTTCTATTTGATTATTTTTTAATGTAATGACCACCGTCATTCAACATTTTAAAGTGATATCCACTGTGTATCATGTTGGGTCTCCACCCCAACAGGATGGATCCCAAGAGGATGGACAGTGAAAATCTTATGGTAATTTTCTTTTTCAAATATTAATATTTTTTAATGATATTTTAAATTTATTTTTATTAAATTATATTTTTTAGTTTCTTTTTATAATTGTAGGGTAGTTTAGTTTTTTGCGTATTGTTATTGTCAGAATTTATTTTTTATTAACAAAGTTAATAAAAGGGTAAAATAGGATTGTAATAGAAGGATAAAATAGGATTGTTATAAACTATAAAAAAATAATTAATAATTATATCAAATAATATGAGATAATTAAAATTATCTCTATTTAATAATAATGAAAATTGTAAGGTATAAGTGCGTGTGCACGTGTGTATATATAATATATATATATATATATATATAACAAATGATAAACTAAGATTTAGGTGTTAAAATCAGTATGTTTTAATATGAGAATATACAATGTAGTAACCTTTTTATTTTTAATAATTTTTAGATCATTGGATCCACGTATTTTTATTACTTTTGACGGTTGAAATTGAATTTCGTTAATTTAAATGATAATATCAATTTTTTGGATGTAATTTTGGTCTTTCAAATTGTCTGAACAAAATGGCCCGAGTGTTACAATGTTTGTCAACAAAGACGACCTTTTTTTTTTTTTTTCGGTCTTTTAAGAAATCAAAAAAGAATTTTTTTTTCTCATGAAATGAAAAACTTGACTAACCACAATGAGAAAAGATATAAGCTTTGCTAACGTTTTGCCACGTCAGATCTCATTAGAAGACAAGACTTGAGAGGTTAACTTCTGTGCCAAACAATTTCCGTTTCCAAGAATGACTTGATACTTGATCTTCATACAATAAGTTTTTTTTTTTTTTTTTTTCTTGAATTGAAAAACAAAATAGACTTTTCATCAGAGATATAAATTCTTTTTAAAAGTATTTTTGAATAAAAGCACTTTCTACAAGAATGTCTAAGCATTGATTTTGAAAAAATTGGAGCACAACACAACTTAATTTGGAAATGATCCTGCAGGATATATGATGTGTATCCAAATGAGCAAATTACTCTAGACCCCCCCGAAGTATGATATTAATCAGACGATAACAATGTTTCGTTTTTATAACATAAAAGCCCAAAGTTAACAATCAAATACAGTTAAATCTAACTGTTGACTAGTTTTTGACTTGTAAAGATCAAAATATCCTTACTATTTGAAATAATTTAAAATTATAATTTAAAATATTATTAAAATAAAATAATAAATAAACAAAAATTATTAATTTTTGTTTATGGTTTCTCATTCTCCACTCTCTCTCTTTCTCTCTTCATAAGCCTCCACTAGAGATCAGACCACCACCGTCCTTTTGCATGCCAACCACCATCCTACACCACAAACCAGATCTCTACCACCACCCTCTCGCACATCGACTACCATCCTTTCCACCAAACCTCACATCGACCTACCCTCTCTCTTTCATCTCTATTTCTCTCTTTTGTTCATGACCTTCTTTTTCTCTTCTTCTTCTTCTTTTCTTCTTCTTTCTTCTTCTTTTTTCTCATTCATTTGGTTTCATGGAACCCAAAGTTCATCTGGGTTCCACGAACTAGAGACATCTGGGTTCGAATCGAACCAGATTTCATCTGGGTTTCGTCGAACCCAGACATATCTGAGTTCGTGAATAAGTCTGTTGATGATTTTTTTGGTGATGGTTCTTTTGTTTATGTTTGAGTTTGATTTCTTATTGATGATGGTGATTCTGAGATAGAGTTTGAGTTCTAATGGAAGATCTGAGTTTTTTTTTTGTTTATTTTGGGTTCCCAAATGATGTTCACCATGTTTGGGACGAACCCAGATGATGAATATCATTTGGGATGATGTTCATCTGGTTCCTAGATGATGTTCACCATGTTTGGGACAAACCCAGATGATGAACATTATTTGTTTTTTTTTTTTTTTTTATTTATAGTTTTTTTTTATTCTTTCATAATTTGTTCTTTTTTAATTTAAAAGAGAATTAATTTAAAATTAAGGGTCACTTCAAGCAAAATGATATAAATGCTCTTCGTCAAACTAAAGTTGACTGACACTCGTTAAAGGTATAGGGCTTTTATGTTATAAAAACGAAATATTGTTTCCGTCTGATTAATATCATACCTCGAGGGAGGAGGGGGGGGGGGGGGGTTCTAGAGTAATTTGCTCGTCTCCAAATTCCTTTGATTTGAACAAAATTCACTGTAGGTAAAGTTTATGGAATGTCATATAACAAGTAAAATTGGCCAATTTAAGTTGAGAAAATTAAGCTTGTGGAATGACACTTGACTTGGTGAGAGATTAATAATGCAAAATTGGAACTTTTTTTTTTGGTATAATCATTGTTCCAAAACTCGGCTGAGTAGGTCAAATTATCGCCAACTAATCGATGACCTACACCATACTGGTCCTATTAGGCTCAAATTGGGTGAAGAAATTAGTTAGGTAGAGTACTTGAACTGAATCGGCCTAACTCGACTCAACTTGCGTGGTCCTTTTTTTTTGAAACTACTGATACCAAATTGACATCGTTTTAGTGTGGGCTAATTTTTTTTTTTTTTTTTTAAATTAATCCAAAATGGCGTCGTTTTGGGCACAAGCATGCAAAGTTTAAAAGGGCCAAATTCTTCTTTTTCTTCTTCCTTTATTCGGTTTGCCTCCATGTATGAGCTCTCAACTTCCTTCTTCTCCTACTCATTGGTATGCCTCCATTCATTGCCGTCACCATGAATATTGGGATCTTCACCTTCATCAGTTTATTTCTTCTTCTTAGTTCACTAGGATCTTGAGCTCATGGTCTCCTGCTTAGTTCTTCTTCTTCTCTCTGATCTGCCCCCGTGCCATTGTCGTCATCATCACCGTTGATAGTGAGTTTATTTTATTTTATTTGTTATTTTTTTCATTATTACTGATTAATCGCCAATTACTTACCCAGTAATCGAGAAATCGCTACTCATTGCCTCGTTGGTTGAGTAGGAAGTAGCGATTTTCAGAACATTGAAATAATAACTAGGAAAATAATTGTAAAATTGTCCTATTTCTAGTGTTTATAATAAATGGAAGAATTTTATTTATAAGTATCAGTAAGTTCAGCTAGCAATTTCCCTTATGTGGTTTTAATTAAAATCCCACTAACATAGCCACACTGCAAAATTTGAAGAAAGAAATTAAAAAAAAAAAATCTATTTCTTTTTAAGCAAAAATGGGTGTGATTATTGCCGCCCAAAAAAGATAATTTGTACATTCTTTTTTTATAAAAAATTTATCATAAATATATCCACGAAATATATTATGTACATATACGAAACCAGTAAACCTCCATAAATGTGTAAAATTCTTTGTATATTATCATAAACTTCAATTTATTACTTTTTTATTTTCTGGATACTTAGATAAAAGCTCTCATTTTCAAATTTAATGATGGTTGTATAAATAAAAGAAATAATTGCAAAAATAACCCATTTGAGGAGGTGGATTGCAACACTAACCCTTTTGGTTTTGGTAGTAGAAAAAAGAGCAGTAATAGACAAAAATGCCCTTAATGAAATCCTTAATGAAATGGGAGGCATAAAGGCAGAGCAAATTAGAAGCTCCTCACCCCTTCGCAACTTCTCCCGTCAATCACCCTCTCCACCCAGCTAGCAGTGCAGCAATGTCCTCTCGTCTACCAGCGTTCCATTATGTCAGTTTTGATGGTACTCCCTATCTTCTCACTTCCCACGACCAATCTCTCTTCTGACTTCGTAACCTCTCAGGCGAAGCAGTAGTGCTGCATCTCTCCACCACCGGCCTTCCATTTTGTCACTTCTTACGACTAACATCTCTTCTCACTTCCCATGGCCAACCTCTCTTTTCACTTCCCACAACCACCCTTCTTCTGTCTTCCCGTGCCTAAGAAAGGAAAGATTGTGATATTTTGGACTGACGAAGAACTGCGCTGCTCTGTTTCTCTATGGTGGGTAGTATATTTGACTAGTTATGGTTGCTTTGGGTATGTGAATATG
>CM034466.1:25383113-25518113 GCA_019925255.1 Litchi chinensis
ATTGAGAAGGAGAAGAATGAAGGTGTTGACTTGTCTCTTTATGGGTCATCAAAGGTGGTAGGAACTCAAGCCCCAGTTCAATTAGGTTCACTTCGTGCTGCTGATGGCAAAGAATGATGTGGTTAAAGCCACACATCAACCGTTGTGATTTCCCTTCCAAATGGTCTTCAGTTACACATATATATGGCTATCATATTGCGTTGCGAATTACATGTGGGTATGGAGTTCTAGGAAAAAGTATGACCATACCTCTTTTGTTATCCAGTTTGTTCCTTGTCAATCTATTCGTCAGATAAGCTTTTATGCTCTCCCATTGTATTTAATTTGGCTTTTCGGAAAAAAGGCTGCTGGCGTAGGATGATCTAGTAGCCTTCAATGTTTCTCTCTATCTGTATCATCAATCAGTTTTCAATAATAATGCTATTTTCTTTAACATATGGATCTAACTCTCTGTTGACAAATTGTTCTCTCTTTCGTATATTGGTCTCAGACGATGGTCTTGTTATCTGAATCGAAGATCTATCATCTTAATCCAGTGAAAATTAATCATCTGAATCCTAATTGAACAACTCTACAGCAGAATCTGTTGGTACTTTTGCAACTTTACACGATTGTAGGACATGAAATCTTGAGTACTCATTTTGTTTCGTTAGTTGTAAATTTAGGAAACAGACAAGCTTTGTTGCATGCTAGGAGTTGAATAATTATCCACTTGATCTGATTAGTGGTCCAGAGATGGTGATGGATTGTGTTCATATGGAAACAATTTTATCTGTAACATCATATAAGTTATTAGAATCATACACATAAACATCACAATTAATGTAATTATTCTCCCATTGCAACTTGGTCCCCATTGTTCAAGTATTGTATCCATCTTTCAATATGGATATTCCCTAACAAATATTCCATGAAAAAGGAACTACTGTTGCTGCTTTTATTTTGAATTATCAGGTTTTACTATGCAGAATTTGTGTTTTGACTTGTTGCTTTGCTAAAATTGCCTTTGCCACTAGTTATTGGCAAGTTCATCATTAATTCATTTACTATATTAGTAGTTGGGATGAAATGTTAAATTAATAACTGAAAAGTTTTGTGTTACTTTTTAAATCGTGTAAGTAGATAGTGATTTTAAACTTATTTGACTGATTGTAAACTTATTGGACGAGTTTTCCACTTCTTTTTTTTTTAAACATTAATCATTTTAAGTATGTGGTGTATTATTACAACTAGCATTTATGTGCTGTATGAGAAAGCATTATCACAAAGCATGATCACCTATTTTTATAAATAAAGAAGCACTATTATTTCAAACTTTATTTTACTTTTTCGTATGGTACGAAAACACTCTGAACTAGATAATAGATACAAAATACCTTTTAGCTGTCTGGAAAGGATCTCTGCTGCCTAATGCAACTTGAAATTGGAAAACAAAGTGCAAGAAAACTTAAAGGGGGTATCAAGGCACGCTTTGAGGCACAGATGGGGTTCAAATTTAGTACCACTAAAATCATGTGGCTAATTGTTGTTGGTGATAGCTGACACGACCTATCATTTTGAACATGAGGTCCCGGTTCAGTGGCTCAGAATTTGCCGACATAATATCTGATGTGGCCAATCTCAAGAAGATAAGATTGACTAACGTTATATTATAACAAACTGTCACATTATTTATTACATTTTGTATTTTTTTTTTAAAATGATACATTATAAGATTTTATTGATCCAACCTTATAAAGCAAGATGATAGCCTATCCAACATATCATGTTCAAGCTGCTGAAAAGTACTGAAATTTGCTCCGAGTGGGGTGGCTGTGTGGTGGCCACCCCCACCCCACCTTACCTTCATTGATTTCGTGAGGATTCTTTAAAGGCCAGATCTTGGTAGATGCAATATTAAAAAATGTATATACTAACATTTTACGCTTTTGGAGATTTCAAAGGGTTACCAACTTGTGGCTAGAGGTGCTTCTCCGAAAGTGCTTTTTGCAGCAGAAATATAAGGTTTAGCTGTGGCCTGTGGCTGTGGGTCATATAATACATGGTGTACTTTTCGAAATGTTTTCGTGGTGACTCAAAACCTCAAATCATTTGTAAAAGTCTATTATCTCATTACAATAAGGCACCTAAAAGTGTGTATAAAAGCATCTATTGAGCATAGCGTAAGAAATACCTTCATAGTTCAATTTTTTTTTTTAAAAAATTATATACACATAACATTTAAAAGAAAAATGAAAAAAAAAAAAAAAACCATATTTAAAACATGAAAACCATATTTAACACATGCTTCTGCAAACTCTAAAGACTTACAACCTTTTTAATTCCAAAAAGCATTTTGATTGTTTCAACAAACCAGATTTGGAGCCCATCTGAAAAATCATCTAGCAAAGATGGCTTTCACCATATCAGAATCCCTTCTGAGATGCTTCTTATAGCTGTCGATCAACCTAATCAGATGCAAGCCCACGTAAAAACGTATTTTCTCAATGAATTACATAACCTACACAATCACACAAAGCATCTGGAATTTGCATAGTAATAATCACTATGATATATAGATATATAATGACAATGTAATGACATTAGTACAAGCTGATACTAACTCATACTTCGCCGTGTGTTCACTTTTCGGCTGTGCTAGGTAACATATAAACAATAAAAATCCAAGAGGGTGGCACATGATGTTGCATAAGGTATAAGATCCAACAATCAAAGAACTTGGTATACCTTCACCTCTCCCTCAATATTCAGAACTCAGGTAAACCGGATTCACATTGAGCTGCTCAGCGAAGTTTTCCAGGATGTCCTTCACAAGTTCCCTAAATTCATCAACTGTTTTTGCAGGAGTCCTACCGCTCTTTACATCTGCAAATACAGCATCATAGAGAAGTACCACCGCTTCATTGGCCTCTGAAGGTGGCATGCCAAGCTCTTTTCCATTTTTCTCAAGAAAACTCCTGATTATGTCTGTACTCTCCGACTCACCCTCCATTTTGCTCTTTTCTTGAAGCATCTTGTCTATGACATTGTTCAGTTGCTTCTCATCTGCCAGGAGCTGCAATGTTTCATCAAGTTAATAGAATCTACCAAAATGAACAAGCAAGATTTTAAATCTTAATTATTTGAGTGGCGATATATACACCCCTCTAAAGTTGTATGTACACCCCAACTTATAATTATTTTCAAAATTCCAACATAGCCCTTTGGTAGCATTATTGAAGAACAATTAAAGTAATTTTAAATATTTTTAATCTGTAACAGTAATACAATATATGCAGTACTTTGAGCCTTTTAACAAATATTCATATATTCATCAACCACAGTGGAAACCCCCCACAACCTTTTTCTTGCCTATCAACATGTCTAACAACCCACCAACTTCGCACCAAAAACTTATTTGCTGCTCCTGCTCCCTCTCTCTCTCTCTCAAGTGTCTTGTAAGCTCTCCATTTCCATCTTTTTCTCTCTTTCTTTCTTCTTTTTCATCATATCGATGCTGTATATATGTGTACACATATGTTTATGTTGTTTTTGTTATTAAATTGATGTTGATAAAAAGGCTAGTACATTTCGGGATGGGTGTGCAGAGGTTGCAGCCAGTATGGTGTTGGGGGAAAGGATGAAGGGAGTGGCGAAGGCGACGACAAAGGAGGAGGGTTGTCTAGCACAAAGAGAAGAAATTAGTAGCAAAAACTTGGGGTCTATGAGATCAAGATTGGATGATGAATTTTGATGAAGGAAAGCATGATGATGATAGTGGTAAAAGACCAGAACAAATAGAAGAAAAGGATATATTAGTAATATATGGGGTATGGTTACAAACTTTTAACATTTTAAAAAAATTTAATAGGGTGACTGTACAAAAGGGGGTGCACATACGATTTTTTAGGGGAGTTGATATCGCCACTCTAATTATTTTTCATATACTATTTAACTCTTAAGCCCGTTGGAGCCAACCAGATTGGGCCATTGTTCCAAGCAAATGACCAAGTCAGTCCAGAGTCCAAACTGAGAGAATAGGGCTAATGTTTTTAGTAATCTCTAACTAGTATGGTTTCAGACAATAAGACAAAAGGACTGAATGTCACCCCATCAACAAGAACACATCAATCAAGAATGTTGAACACAAGCAGTTTAGCATGGTATTTATAATCAAATATGAATTATTCGAACAATCATAGCACTGCCATTAAATATATATATTAACATTTTAAAAAAATTTAATAGGGTGACTGTACAAAAGGGGGTGCACATACGATTTTTTAGGGGAGTTGATATCGCCACTCTAATTATTTTTCATAGTACTATTTAACTCTTAAGCCCGTTGGAGCCAACCAGACTGGGCCATTGATCCAAGGAAATGACCAAGTCAGTCCAGAGTCCAAACTGAGAGAATAGGGCTAATGTTTTTAGTAATCTCTAACTAGTATGGTTTCAGACAATAAGACAAAAGGACTGAATGTCACCCCATCAACAAGAACACATCAATCAAGAATGTCAAACACAAGCAGTTTAGCATGGTATTTATAATCAAATATGAATTATTCGAAGAATCATAGCACTGCCATTAAATATATATATATATATATATATATAAGTGGATTACAAGAAGCAGGTGCTTTGAATTACCATTCTTAAAAATATAGATATATGAGAATGATTAATAGTATCTTAAGATGAGATTGAGATGATGAATTACCATTCTTAGCTTAGTACCGGTAATGATCTTAATATTCTGAACAACAACAACATGCTTCTCCGCCAAGGCATCCGCTATGTCTTGCAGAACAAGCTGGAGTAAATGTGCAAATTGTGCTTGACCCAATTCGTCTTTCCCCTCAGCTCCATGTTTCTTCAAGATATCATTTAGCAGAGGAAATTCTGTTCAACCAAAATTTTCAAGCATTAATTTTTCTCAATTAAAATTGGAAACAGCATTAAGTGACCGAAAAGAAAAAAAGGATTGACCTCAAAATCTGAATTAAGAATTTGATCCTAAACATGTTCATCAGAATTAAGCAAATGTGGGAACTACAAATAGCACAATTTTTAGAACTATAATAACATGTTTTCTGCTTTGAGGCTTGATGGGAAAATCTGTTCTCACTTTTAACTCCAAAATATCTATCAAAAGCATAAGCATGTGCTCATTGCTAACTATTCTTCACCCTGGATAGACTGAGCTTGGACTTGTATACCATTTAAGTGATTGAGTACAACAACCACTTAAAGACATCAAGTGACCTTTTCAAATCTGACAAAAGTAACTACTTATCCATTCTACTGAAAGTGGCAGTCCCAGACCTAATGTATGCTTTGCCATGCCACGTACCAAGATAAAAGCACTAAGTGCAACTAGCATGATAGTTGCTACAAATGAATTTGAATGGTTATAGCTCCTTCAATCTAGTAGCTTTAAACAAATGAAAAGGACAGACATTTTCTTCCCTTGGGTTCTGATTGATCTAAAAGGAAATAACCGACTTTTACCACAAAATGTAAATCCTTACCAATTGTGTGTACAATCCCATAATAACTTTCAATCATGAAACAACAATATACCATGTTACTTAGGATGCTTTTTTATGAATGAAGTCAAGAAACACGTAAAAGAGGAGAAATGAATTAAAATTTACACAAATTATGCTAGTAAAAGTGAAAACCAATCATGTTTTTTTATTACGTCCATGAACAATTTCCTTTGCCAAGTCAAGTTTGAGCACTAACTATATTATCTATCATAAACACAACAGAAAACAAATTATCAAACTGCTCCAATAACCTTAATCAAATCCATTATCATATAAGTCCAAGCACATATTCTCACCAACACAAATCAAACCAAGGAAGTAAATATCAGACATACGTTAACATCTCTGATACATCTATAATATTTTTCGAGTTTTGGGTACTGATAGATAAAATACCATTAATATTTTAGGATAAAATAATGCTAGACATCCCACCTTTCATATCCCACTTGAATCTCAAACCAATGCTGTGTCAATTAATAAATTGACGCAAGTGACAAGCAAGAGAAATAATCATCAACGTATATCCCATTTACCAATTGATACATCACAAGTCAGAAATACAAGTTGTTATACGAGTTGAGATGTCTAGCATCACTTTTAGGATATTTTAAGAGATATCTCTCTAAATTGCAAGCTGATATATCCATCGAAACCGATATTTACTTGCTGAATCAAAACCAAGTAACCAAGTAAAACAAGTTGAGAACCAAAACCAACCTGAAAATGGAGGGATACCCATATCAACTCCCATGTTAACAAGCGCATTGCGTATCTCACCCTTAAAAATCTTGCCCTTATCTTGAGTATCCAAATCAGTGAAGAGATTCTCAGCCAACATAGCAAAATCATCCTCATCCTCCAAGAACAACCTCAATGTCTTCCCATCCAATATCGACACCACAATCGGATCCTCTTTTCAAAACACAGAACACGATTAAACAATCAAAAATACAAACACACCCCAGATGACAAAACACCAAAAAGCCACCAACTTTACAAGAATCGAAGTCAAAGACTATACCTTTGAGCTCGTCAGCAATGGCATTCAGGTAATTAGTGGCAACTTCAAGGGCGTGATTGACGTCCAGCTCTTGGCTAGCGAAGTCGTCATCGTGGTTTGAGAGGGTGCGTTTGAGAGCTGATGATGTGATGGCCGGGGGCAATGAGACATTGAAGAGAGAGGAGGAGGCAGTGGATTCTACCAAGTGGAGGACTTGAGCCCCGGTCATGACGCCACCGCCGTTTGAGTCCGGAGTCAGAGTAAGAGGTAGTGATCGGAGGTCGGCTCCGTCGAGGACGGTAAACCCTCCGTCGTACATTTTTGTTGGAAGGTTTTGTGTTGTGTTGTGTTGTGTGTTTGATTTGGTTTTCTGGGTGTTTTCAGACACAAAGTGATGACTCGAGATTGACCTGGTCTGGTCTTGCAAGATGACTATGATGTGCCCATACGTATGTGCATATATATGTTTGGTTTGGTTTTGCCCTCTGATTTCTCTATTATTTTCGAAAATGCCATCCATTTTCTTGGAGATTAAGAATTGTATGAGTCAAAATCTTAATAATAAACTCCATGAAAATAAGTGTTTAAATGTGATTAAATGCGGATGTGTTAGTTTTTAATTTTGGTTATATGTGGGATTGATATTAAGGTTGCGAATACAATACCTAATCATAGCCGTCAAGATTTCGCGGTGTATTTTACAAACATATGTGATGGGTTTCTTTGGTATTATTATGGTAGTATATATTAAGACTATAAATGTAATGTTTAATCTCGATAATTTTCGAGGTTTGCATTCACTCGTTTGGTATTAAAATGGAGATGTATTTAATTTAAATTTTATTGAAGTTTTATAAAAAAATTTTAATAATAAATTTTGGTGAAATTCATAAATTTTATTGACTCCATATTAATTTTAGTAGAATTATTTAAAAGATTTAATGAAATTTTTAGAAGAATAGTGAGATTTGTTATATATTTTTTTTCTTTGTAAAAATTACTTTAAAATCCATCATTGGATTTCATATAAATTTGAATGAAATATATTAAATTTTAATAGATTTCATATAAATTTGGATTGAATACATTTAAATTTTAATAAAATATACCATCATTGACTTCCATACAAATCTAAATGGAAAATTCATCTAAATCCACCATTGAATTATATATAAATTTGAATAGAATATATCTAAATTTTAATATATTCTATTAAATTTAGATTGAATATATCATTCTTTGGATGAAATCTATTTAAATCTGAGTTTATACACCTAAACTTTTAAAGTATTTTAAATTTTAATAAACTATAAATTGAATACAACTCTAAAATAAAAAATTGTTGTAAGCTCGTGAAATTTGGATTTATCAATAATTTCTAGGAAATAAAGTGTTATAAGTACAGTAATTGATGTAATTTACAATTAAGTAATATTTTAAGTAGAGATCGATCTATTAATCAAAAGATAATGATTTGTGAACAAATTTGTCTTGAATTATGTTTTATTTTATCTTATTTTTAGATTCTAGAGACAATAGTCATTGTACTTTTAAAATATCATTGTAGCATAAAAGTTGCAAATTCATATATATCCATCAATTTAAAAAAATTCGTATTTAACTTTTTAAACAAATTAATTACAGTATGTATCTACTTAACTCAAATTGCCATTGTCTATCATGTTCTCCTCTTCTATTGCTCATGGCATGAAATTTTATGTTTTATTTGTTAATTTTTTGAGTTTTGTTGGGATTTTTTGAGGTTTTTTTTTTTATGTGATTTTTCACTTTTTTTGTGTTTGAGATGTCACTTTTTTTGTGTCTGAGATGTTGAGTATTGATGTTTATAGTTAGATCTAGTTATATTTGATTGAATTTGATTAGATTAGACTTGAAAATGAAGATTTTCGATGAAATGCAATGTTAAAAAAGACGAAAACCTAATACCAGATCATATTGGGCACAAAACCCAATGATGAATTATGTGGAGTCACAAAACTCGATACTGGGTTATATAGCTCCACATAACTTGGTTTTGGGTTTTATGAGGCCACAAAACTCAGTATCAAATTTTATGATCTCATAAAATCTATCGAGTTTTATGACTCCATAAAACTCGATATTAGATTACGTAGGGTTACAAAACTAGGTATTGGGTTGTGTGGGGTCACAAAACCTGATACTAGGTTTTATGACCTCACAAAACCTGATACTAGGTTTTATGACCTCACAAAACTTGGTATAGAGTTTAGATTCCGTATTTTTAAAATTTTGACTTAAGAATAGTTTGATAAATTTGATTATAGAATGAAAATAATTTGTTTAAGAGGTTAAAACAAATTTTCATAAAAAATGGTAAAAATGAATTTTTTTTCTTTTGATTTTAGATAAAAGTGAATTTGATCCATTAAATTATCCAAGATGCATTAAAGATTGGGAATGATTTTAATAATAATTTGATTATATGTTTGTTATCACAATTAAGTATGTTCAAAATATCTTTAACAAATGAAAAACCAGTATCAGACAACACTAAAAATGTGAATATGCATTCACAAAAGAGTTTAATAGACTATTTAATCATTGGTAAATACCTCAAAAATAAAGAAAATAATCAATGTATTATTATCAAGCTGTTTTCGACATAACAAAGCCTACATCTTTGAATACATATAATTATCTACAAATCATATAATTATTAATCTTTATTAAATTAATTATTCTCCTCTTAACTCAAGTGATATGCACATATTTTCTCTTATGTTTGTGGTGGAGAGTCAATTTTTATTGTGTGTATTTTGTTAGTTTCTATGTAATTTGTTTTTTTTTTTTTTTTTGGTGGTATTTCAAATAGTATATATAGGCTCTGATTTTGACAAGTTCTGTTAAACCATAAATTTCATTGAGATTATATATCTATACATTAAAATTAAAATATTGTGAAGTTTGCAGATGATGATATTAATAGGTTTGAAGTTGTTTTCATTTGAAAATAACAGCAAGACTAATTGAAAATGTTCTTTCTAAGTGAAAAAGAAAACAAACAGAAAAGATATTGATCTACAATGGGGTGGATGGATGCGACAAATTAAAATTGGGTAGTGGCAGATTTTGCAAATTATGTAGATAATAAGGGCAATTGTGAAAGATGGAGTGTACGTGGCTACTCGTGATTCGGACGGCCAGCGGCTGATGTCTTGATGGGGCCCACTTCAGAAGTTTTTGACCTTTTTCCCGTGTTTGCGCGTAGACGGCATCGATTTTCTATTTTTAAGGGAAGCGGTTTTACAAGTGGGGATCTACTTTTGGGCCTTTTATTTTATGCCATGCTTGATCATAATATCATATGAAATATAATTAATGATCTATTAGATCCTTTGGTTTGATAAAAATATATATGGAATAATGAATAAAGATTAGATTCTGTCAGTTGGCTGCTGGCGCAGTGGTAGGCGCCAGCAGCCACCCATGCCTCCCTTTGTAAGGAGGCATAGGTTCGACACCCCTTGGTATATTATTAATATTATATATTTAATAATAATATTATTAATAATAATAATATATATAAATATACTTGTCTCCCATCAATTGTGTGGGTTACTCTCACCTTAGTGTGGATCTCTCCCCCATTTCTGTGTGGGTGGTTCCCTCCCCATTTGGGAGTCGATCCTCGGACCGTGCCATCAGTGCTATATCTCGATTCAAGGTCTCGGATGTCCCCTGAATTTATCCCATATACAGTTATTATATTAAAAAAAAAATTAGATTCTTTAGTTTAAAAAATAAATTGATTAATTTTTTTGGATTTAACTATTTTGTTGATTGGGTAAAGTTTTCTATTCATATATATTCTTCAATAACCACCATTACAATTCAATAAAAAAAAAAACTACTGTTACAACTAATTAAATTATTGTTATTGATAAGTAGTCTTATCCAATTAGTAAGATAATATTTCTCAAGTTTGGGATCATAGGTATAAATATAATGATGTACTAGATCACGGTTCTTTAATGCCAGTAAACAATTTTTTTTTTTTTTTTTTTTTTAACGTTACATATTGGGTCATGATTCTCATGTTCAGGAACTGATATCAAACATAACTAAAATTGGATTCTTGAACTTGAAAGCTCTATTAAAATTGACTATTCAACAACAGGGTTTAAGATATATACAGATTTCACAATATAAACTATTATAAATGTGTAATTTAAAATGTTACTCTTAATGAAAAGAGATACATAGAACCATTTGATTAAAACTTAAAAGTACATAATTTGGACAATTTTTGTAAAACTTAAAAGAAAAAAGTTTTTTTAGGGGATACTTGTAGCAATTTTCATAATTTCATAAAACCTTTTTTTTTAATGAATTTCAAAATCAACAAATGATAATTAATTACATTTTTTTATGAAATTGGATGTTTAACAAAATAAGGTATCCGGATTACTTAAAAAAAGAAAAGTCGGTTCCATTCTTTTTTATGCTAGCATTCAATCACTTCTCATAAAGTAAAAGTATTTAAATATGATCATAAAATTATTTCTATTGATTAAGTAATAATTTATTCAACATTTTGACAATTCCTACACGATAGTTTATACAATGCAATTAAAATCAATTTTTTTTTTTTAGTAATTACAACAAACATCAAATTGTATACTCTAAACTCCGATTTCTAGTTTAATTAAAACGAAATTGTTGGGTTATGTGGATCTTGGGTCGGGTTCACCCAAGATGGCCCAAAACCCAAACCCGGATCCAACACCGGGATCCAGGATCCAAGATCCAATAGTTTTTGGATATGGTTTGTCAACTATCGATGACAGTTTTTGATGGACAGTTTTTTGTGGGTTGAGGTAATTGCTACAAACCGGTCACTCGTAATATATTATGGGCAAATTATGTTTGTTTTAAACAGATGTGAAACATGCAAGAAGAAGAATAAAGAAAAACAGAGAGGAACGAAAACAGAGAGTAAAAAAAAAAACACCAAAAGGGCAAGGTAATTTAACATTGTGAATCGATATTTCTTTTCAATTTTGTGATTGAAATCCGACCTCAGTTGAACAACAAGTGTCCACATCAAATTATGTTGTAATTCAAGTATGCTTTTGTACATATCTATTCACTATTTTAAGTTTCAAATATATATGTATACTGCCATTGTAGATTAATGTGATTATCAGAAACCAATCACACCATTTGAACTTCTTCACCTATAGATCTTGATGTTACATGTGAAAACTCTTGTTCATCAAAAATAGAATTGAGTTTCGAATTCTGATATTTCTGTTTCTCAGAATACAATGCAAATGCCTTTTCTCCATGCACCGATTCATCACCAATATGCAATTCTTCCTCGGACATCCTGAGTGGTACTATCAACCGAATGAGCAAGCAAATGATGCTTGTCATGACAATGTTGAGGCATATCACGAACGAAAGGCCTGCTAATTGAATCCCCATTTGCTTGAACCCGGCAGACGTGTGATGAGTTTGGAGACCATATGCTAGACCTATGTATTTATTCCAATCGGGCACTAGGTAGAATAGGCGACACAATTTGGGCACCGCGAAAAAGCCTGTCAGAATCCCGCCAAGCATTCCAGCAATGGCATGAGTGTGGAAAATGGCCAACGGATCGTCAACAAGTTGTAGGAACTTCACCTTCTTGTGAAGAATCATCATTGTGTACCATGGAACACTTCCTGAGATTAGTCCCATTACAATGGCTGCCCATCCTTGCACTACCCCTGCTCAATGGGTCACATAAATTGCAAATTAAGCACCTTTGTTATATAATCTAATTATAATTAAGTTTCTATGTATATATAGATAGATATAACATTGATAGTGTAACTTGAATAACTACTCTACAATTGGAAGATGATAACTTTTATTAAAAGAAGACTTACATTAATATCGGTAAATGACTACTTTTATTAAGAGAAAACTTACATTAATACCTTATGTTTTAATAAAACAATGGTAAGATTTGAACTTTGGATCTCTTAGGATCAAGAGAGATACTCAACCAATTATACTAAATAATGATGTAATTAAATTTGTAGTTAGTAATCAAGTTTTCTGAATAAGAAGTATTTTTAATGCAAACCTTTGTATTTTAATGGAAAAAATAATAATATCAATTCTTGAAACTTAAGGACCAAAGATTAAGATTTTATTTTAATCAAGATTGTTTGGACCATTCGAATAATGTTAACGGCAACTAAGTGAATGGAAAAATTTTCAAAACTAAATAAGAAATGCAAAACATTTATATAATACTGAAGGATTAGACTAAACCAACTTAAATTTGTGATATAAAATTTTAACTTTAACATCCGACAACTCATTTTCTTTTAATCTAAGAGTTGAAATTGGATACCATCCATTTTCAAGTCAAGATCATTGAGAAAGAGTTGTATGGACCAACATACTACACCCATTTAATTAAATCAAATTATAGTAATTTATCACATGTTTTAATTAGATGATCATAGATGGTTACATGTAATATTTTCTTCTTATTAGGAGGGTGTTTTTAATTAATGGGAAGGGTGTCTCCTTTTTTTTTTTTTTTTTTGGCTTTCTTTTAACTATGAGAAAATCATGAAACCGTATGATTATTTTTCGATTTTATCCAAACTTTACCTGCAGCTGGAGTGATGCAAACAAGGCCAGTGATGATGCCTTGCACAACACCAATGACGGAGGGTTTGCCGAAGAAGCAAGTGTCGAGGAGGAGCCAAGTGAGGAGGCTGGTGGCAGTACAGACGTGGGTGTTAAGGATGGCGAGAGATGAGTCGGAACTGGCGGCGAAGGGAGCTCCACCGTTGAATCCACTCCAACCCATCCAAACCAGTCCCACGCCTCCAAGCATCATAATAATGTTATTTGGCTGAGACGTCTCCCTGTCCTTGTCTGCCCTCGGACCCACCTACACGAGTAATTGTCACAACTTACAACTTTGCTAATTAATAGAAGACTCTCTAATGTCATTCTCTCACACTCAAAATTATTTCAATTACACATGTATATGTTTTATAAAAAAAATTAAAATGTATCGTATCACATTTTATGATATTCGGATGCTTTCCATACTTTCTTCAATTTTGATGGCATTTTTTATGAACTTTAGGGCCCAAATGAGGCTATACATCAAAGGTTTGAACTTTTCAAAATTTTCAAAAAAGTTAAACAATTTTATATACCCCATGTAATATTTTAATGTAGTTTTAATGTTTTGAGCTCTTTAATCATATTATCCCAATATTCACTACAAAATATGCTTTTCTTTTCTTTTTCTTTTGTTTTTTTGATATATACAAATATGCTTTTCACCTGCAATGGCAAAACAACTTTAACATTTCAAGTAAAAACATCTTTTTTTAATGTGCTTTTTAAACTAGCACTCCAAATGTTTCTCTCTCTATAAGAAGCTCTTTCGGTTGTTCCAATTTGAAATACACCTTTAAACTACAGTGCCATCAATCTTCAATAACAAGTATGAAAGGTTGTACATGTTGGCAGAAATGCCAATATCAAGACATAGATTAGCAGATTAGCGTTGCTCTCTCTCTGTCTCTCTCTCTCTCTCTATATATATATGAATGTCCTAATATTTTTTTCATAAGAATGTAATTAATATATGTCATCTAATAAACTTCTACTTTTTTTTAAAAAAGCTAACTCCTATCCAAAGAAATTATTTAATTTTTTAGCGATGGTTTTATTACGATACTTTAGTTTCAAAATTTTGCTAAACAATTAGTTTCAAAAAAAAAAAAAAAGGAACGTCTGAAATAGAGAACTGATAATGATTTTCATCGAAAACATACCCAATAAGCAGCAGTGAAACCAGCAACACCAGCAGAGACATGAATAACATAACCACCAGCAAAATCAATAACACCAAGCTTGGCTAGCCACCCATCCGGACACCAAATACTAAATGCAGCCACCGTGTAGGAGCAAGTCAACCACAACGGCACGAACATCACCCAAGCCCTGAAATTCATCCTCCCAAGAAGCGCACCAGCTATCAAAACCAACGTTATACAAGCAAAAACCGCCTGGAAAAACACCATTGTCGCGGTGGGGAAGTACCCGAGAAATGCTTGCCCTAGAAGAAACTTCTCGTCCAAGGCAACCCCAGGTTTCCCTAGGAATACGACAAGCTTGTCCCCGAAGGACATGCGAAATCCCCACCCTACCCAACACACTATGACCATGGCGAAGGCGTATATCGCCATGAAGGCTGAGTTTAACGCCCACTTCTTCTTTACCATGCTTCCATAGAGGATGACCAGCCCCGGCATGCTTTGCAGGCCTACGAGGGTGGCTGCCGTGAGCTGCCAGGCATTGTCTCCCTTGTTCATCCATGCAGGACTTGCCTCGTCTGGTAAAAGGTTAGCGGGGATGTTCTCCATTGTTTGAACGTCTGTACACTAGAATTAATTCTGATTAAAATGTAACAATGAAGCAGGTAGAATATGTGTGTATGAGCTCAAGAATCAAATGTTGAGCTACAAGTTTTGTATATTTTTTTGGCTTTAATTGGACAAGTGTTTGTGTAGTTGTATTGGGTGTTTTAGGCCGGCCTTGGACAAGTTTTCGGTTGGGATTTGAATGTTCTCGAGTGAATCTTGATGGTGATTAAAAAATCCCACTAGGAGAAATTATGGGAACAGCCCAATGATGAAAAGCCAAATCAGATTTAAACAAAAAACACAAAGGGATCTGAAGGATGTACAAATGATGTATGAAAGGAACGTTAGATGTGTCCTATAAATTATTAATGGAATAGCTAACTACAGTATCAAATCTGAAAAATTTATATTTGATACAAACACAATTTTAGAGTTTAAAGTTTCAACTCTAATGTGAATTGAGTTCTTATGGCTACCGTGAGTTATAGTAATCTCAATTAGGGTATGGGGGGTACTTGGTTTAGCCTAGTTTTTTATAATGGCAAGGTACATACTATTAATAGTAAGAATCAAAACGGCACATATGTATTGTATATACTATTTAAAGAGATTCTCCATGTATCAGGTGTAGGTTTGAATTATAATTCAAATTCGTTAAAATAACACGTAGAGGTTCTAACATAACTAAAACGGCCGTGGTGTTATATATATATAGATAGAAAGTTGTTATAACAAGTGACAACACACACAAATTTTTTGTTCGTTGAAAAATTTTTACTTTCACAATTACTATTCTTAGAGAAGTCAAAAATTTTATTTTGTTTGATCTGCTTATTTGTCTCTTTCTCTCACTTTGTTTTTCTAATTTGTTTTGCCAAATACACCAAGCACAACCGTATACTGTTGACGGCATCGACTTTTCTATTGTCTAGCTTTGTTATATATACATATATATACATATATATAAAATCTCAATGTGTGAAATTTTGTAAACTTTCTTTCACTTTCGTGAGATTTTCTTTTCGTGTAGGATATCACTTCTGCAACATTAAAAATTAAGTCCCATTAACGTGAATACAAGAAACAACTACCACTCTAGTCGTGTATATATAAACATTGAAGGTTTCTTTGGTACAAAATATGTTCTTAACTTTTAATAATTAATTTATTAATTGTGTTAGCTTCAAATTTGATCGAATTTTAATATCTAACTAAAATGATATCCATTTTTTAACATATTATAAAAGGGTATGTAGTAATTTTATCCGAAAATGATAGATCTCAAGTTTCAACGAATCCTTCATATTCATATTACGTTTGAATCACATTTACAAATCTCAAAAAAGATTACGCTCTCTATAATCAATATTACACATAGATCTTTAGGTATCCCATAGTTTTATAGGTAATATCTCTTTTTGTTCTTTAATAGGCTTTGTATCCACTATAAATATCTGTCCACATAATTAATGTCGGGTTTTGGACCTCTTGGTTTGTCGTTAGTGACAATTGGTCCTCGTTGTTGAATAGCCTCCAAGTGGGCTGGAGTCCTTCAAAGTTGCTGGACAAACCCAATTGAAGATTGAACCACACACATTAATGCACAGAGAAAAGTAGTCTACCTTTTAGTTGCGGTCTTGTTTTCCAATAGAAATATTTGACTAAAATTGTTGTTCAAAGTCCACTGTGGGATGCAAATACAATGGTTTATTGAATTATTAAAATGTGGACTCATAATTGATTGAATTATTAAGATATGGACTGATGCTTTGTTTCCAATGCCATTACCAAAAGAAATTGACATGAGACTTATCTATCTGGACAACTAGCCTTAAACTCTAGAAATATTTAGCTTTGTTTTCGACATATTACACATATACATTACAGGCATATAGAATACTGTCGGGCTTTCTTGATCAAGATTCTGAGGAATAATCGAAAACTAGGACTCACAGAAATGAAAGGAAGGCTCCCAAAAAAGGAAGGACTAGCCCTTATAGGAGAGAAAGGAAAATTATCACATTTTATAGTCCTATGAGTCGAATCTTAACCTTACATGACAAATAAGGACAAAGTGGGCTGCTGCCATTGCGGCACCACACCAAACTCAGAAACCTCTATCTAAGTTGGAATAAAATTAAAATTTAAACTTCATGCTTGATCATTTACTTATTGGTCAATTAATAAGACATTGACATTATGTTTCTGAAAAAGCCCTACAAGTGAAACATTGATAAATATGAAAACGTCAAAAGTGCATTGCAAATTTCCTTCATGATAGTTAACGGTACGGTATATGCATATACTGATATACCGTATTACTTATAAATATGAAGAGTTGGACTTTTTTTTTTTTTTTGCCCCTTTCTTGGTAAACCTGAAAGCAATCTGTTTCAATCAATATCGACTTATTGATTTCATGTGAACAATCTCTTTGTACGACTGGAAAATTTGTCTTACCAACTCTACTTTGAATGGGTCCCGAGAAGAATTTTAGTCAAGGGTTTAAATAGTGAATGGAAGCCAGGTTTCCTCCTTAATTTTGTTGTCTCAATACAGGGGTGTTCCCTGAATACAATGGTGGTCTGTGTGATCAAATCCAAATAATTAAGCTGATAATTTTGGGGAAAAAGTATTCCCGACGATTTGTATTATAAAGAACGAAAATCTATTCTAAAGACATAAGAGATCAGGCAAAATGAGGTGAGGTTGACTATTGAGATATTAAAATCTAGTTAAAAAGAATCAAGTCACCAAAAGTGGAATTTTTTGGCTGAAGATTCCAAAAAAATAATATTTATTGAGGTTTTGTATGACTTAAAACAGCTAAAACCTTAAAATAAAGAAATTTGTCCTATAAATATTTATCAAAAATTGAGTTAAACTATGTTAAATTTTCGGATGAATATTATAGATATGAAATTTCAATTTTGTGTGATAATGCCAGCTTCATAAATTAGTATGTGATTACTCATTCAACTTGTATTAGAATTCTATAGATTCTACTAGACGTGTGACACGTGTCTCAGATTTATTGATCGTTCAATTTTATAAATTTATATGCTACTGTTGTTTTTATAATACCGTAGCAAAACCCATATCATAAAAATATGCATCATTGACCAAGTTTTTTAGCATATTTCAATATCACAGAATTTAATTTAATGAAGTGTGGCTCAATAGAATAGTTCAAACCAGAATGGGTTGGATTGACTAAGTTAAATGGGAGCAAGAAATATACACAAAATATTTTCTAACCCCTAAACAATGTTGGAGCCAACCAATGAATCTATTTGATAAGTGCACTTGATTTGTCTTGATAAAATGACAAATTACCAACCTAATGCATGAAACTGATGGCAAATAAACAATTTAAAAATTACTTGTGTATGCAAAGTCAAACTATAAACATATAAATAAGAAATTGATCACATTAATTCTGCTTAAGATGTATCAGTTTTCTTTAGTTTTAGTTTATAAATCTCCTTCGCCGTGTTGAAGAGGTCAAGCTGATATACCTGTCGTAATCGTACCATATGGTACGGTAATACATTAGAATTGTTTTAATGTAACAAATCCGAAGAGAAACAACAAAACTGAGAGAGACATTACTGTATATGCACCATCTATAGATGCATCTTCAATTATAATTTTGTGACCATATTTTATCATGTGACAAGATCATGGTAGAAGATGCATCTATATCATGATGAAGATAATTAGTTTTATGCTACTGCTATATGGTATGTAATGAAAAAATGTATAGGGAAACTTATCTCCAGTTTTTGTAGTAATAAATATTCAAGCTGTTTATATAATGTTTAATTTTGATAGACTTTTGATTTCATAGTAAAAGAAAAAGTTTTATATCATCGAATAGAAATTTTAGTCACTGCAATATACTAAGAAAATTAATTCAAATGAAAAATATGAATGTAAATTAGGTCTTGGTGTCATCAATATATGTACCATGATAAATAAATAATTAGTCAATTTTAAGGTTTTTTAACGCTCATTTACAAGTCTGCAAACACTGATAAACCAACCAATAAGAAATTTACAGGGAACAATTAATGAGTGATTAAGCATAACCAAAGAACATAATAAATAATTAATAATATTAATAATAATCTTTGAATAACTTGGTTTATAACGCGTGTGTTCTTATGGAAGTCTGTATCACAATCAACCAAAAAGGTCTGCTGTGGATATCTTATTCAGTTATAAATTTATGAAAAAACTTCATTTTAGTCCCTAAATTTTAAAAAATATCAAAATTTTAAGATCTTTTGGAAATAGTTATTTTCATCCTTAATTTTTTCAAAACTTTTTAAAACAGTTTAAACCGTCAGTCAACTGACGGTTAACATAGACAAAATATAGACAAAGATATTTTTACTATTGATTATTATTAGTAGCACTTAAATTACTAGATTAGCCATATAAAACAAATAGATGAAGATTTTTTCTAATTTTCTTTTAAAATTTAAATTTATAAAATATAAAATTAAAATTAAAAATTGTATATAAACAAAAAACTAAAAAAAGATAAAAACAAAGAAAAAAAAATGAAGAACATGAGGAAGAAGAAGATGGAAACCAAATCGCTCAACTCAGAATCATCATCCATCCAAATCAGATCCACTTCTCTAAAACACCCATAAGCAAACTAGACCCACTTCTCTTCAATTTATCTGTTGTTTTTTTTTTTTTTTTTCTCTTAGTCTCTTTCTGCTACATCAGTTATTCTTGTCGTGACTTCCTTCGCTCTCATCATTGTTGGTTCCACTCTCTTTGTCTCTCAAAGGCTTATGGCTACCGTTACCATTGCTTGTCGTCACATCCCTTGTTGCTACTGTTGTTAGAGTAGAGCAATCTATTTCATCTCCAACTTAGATATAACCGATCATTTTTTTTTTTTTTTTTGTGATTGAGTGGTTTTGATTTCCTAAAAGAAAGAGTTATAGTGGAGGTTGTTATGGTGAAGATAGAGAGACAAAGACAGTGATGGTGAAGGTATTTCAACGAGTGGGTACAAGTCTGGTAGTGGGTGTGAGTTTAGGTATGGCTCAAGGGGTGGAACTGGAGGGTGGGTGGTGGAAGCGAATGAGAGGTGGTGGAGATGGACCTTTGATTGTTGATATCATTGGTGGAAGAATATGATGGGTTCATGACAAATAATATGATGATTAAGGGTTCAAATCTAGAGAGGATGAATTGGCGATGGAGGTTAAGTCCAGATAGGTTGAGTTGGCGATGGAGGTTGAGTCGGCAATGAAGGTTGACTTTAGAAAGCTTGAACCAATGATGAAGGTCCATTTACTTTTTTTTTTTTGGGGGGGAATATTTTGGAATTTTCTTTTTCTTTTGAGTTTGGGTTGTGTTGATTTGCTAGTTTTGATGATATTGATGAAGATGTGTTGATGTACTTAATGACATTGATTAAGATGTGTTAATGAAACTATGTTGATTTTCTGGTTTTGATTATGTGTTGGAGATCTGGTTCTTGATGATTTGCTGGTTTTGAAGATCTAGGTTTTAAAACCCAGATCTTCATTTTTTTGTTTTATATTTTCTTTATGAAAGGGCATTTTGGTAATTCCAATTAAAATAGTTTTGTTAGCAATTAATTTTATCATTTCACCTGAAAAGACCATCTTACCCTTTCTACCTATACTATCTATTATCGTTAACCGTCGGTTAACTGACAGTTTAAACTTTTTTGAAGAGTTTTTAAAAAAAATAAGAATAAAAAGAGCAGTTTTCAAAAGAGTTTTAAAAAATTAATATTTTTTGAAACCTTAAGAACTAAAATGAAGTTTCTCCTAAATTTATGATCTAAATAATTTTGATACGATAGATGCGTGTATTTTTAGTCAAATTTTGAAAATTATTATATGGAATTCGAAGAGACAAATTTGACCAAGAACTAGATAAATACTGGTAGCTGAGATCGGTTGATTATTTATACATCCATATTACTTGCATGGAAAATTAAATCCATAACCAACCATAGTAGATTACCACAATATAAAGAAAAATAAATAAACAAAAATATCTTAATAAAAATTATTGAAATATTAAATTGTATTTAATAAATTGAGGACCAAATACCCAACTAAATTTCAGGAATTTAAATTCCACTTTTGGCCATTAAATTGCAAAAATGTGAGGAGATTCCTCCCCTGAAAGTGTTATATTCGAGTTGTTTTTGTAACCATTATTAATATCGTCAAGTTCATAAATTTCAAGCCTGATTATTGTGATAATGAAACAAAAGGAAAAAGAAAAAAAATACCCCACTTAAATTCAAACCGTTTGAATTCTTCTATATAGATTTTTCTGCAAAAATCTTTGAAAATTAACAAACAAATTCCAGAAACGACGTGGGAAATAAAATTTTCAAGTAAAGATGTTCTTGACTTAAAAAAGTCTGTGTTTAACTTAAAAAATGGGCAGCTTTTACCAATACAATGAAGGGACTTGACTCTGCATAGATATTATAAGTAGTTTCCGTGAAGATCAAAATTGTCTATAAACATTCTAAATTGTCTTCTCTCTCACCTCACTCTCTCTCTCTCTCTCTCTCTCTAAAGTGGTTTTAAGTTCACTTAGAAGGGAAACCAAACATGGGAGATGTATTGCCTGTTGAACAAGTTCTTGAGTTCCAGGAAGCTTTTTGTCTACTTGATAGAGATGGAGATGGTACACATTCATTTATATTTTCTTCTATGTATGTGTGTGTATATATATATGTGTGTGTGTGTGTTTATTTCTAGCTCCCTATGTCTACTGGGTTGATTTTAAAATTCATCAGAAACCTTTTTCATTACAACTAGAGTTTTTAGAAACTTTCTTTTCAAGAAGATCATAAATATGTCTACTGAATTGATTTTAAAATTCGTCAGAAACCTTTTTCATCACAACTGGAGTTTTCTGAAACTTTCTTTTCAGGAAGATCATAAATAAACAAATTTCAGTTGAATCCAATTTTTTTTCAACTCTTCAGAGAGATTCCTGGAATTTATATATTCTGATGTTCCAATATGGTGTTTATTTGACTATTTATTTATTTGAAAAATTTTGTAGGTTGCATTACTATAGAAGAACTGGCAACTGCAATAAGATCATTGGATCAAAATCCTACAGAAGATGAGCTTAGAAACATGATCAAAGAAGTTGACATCAATGGAAACGGGACGATTGAGTTTGGAGAGTTCTTGAACCTCATGGCAAGAAAAATGAAGGTAATTTTTTTTTTATCGTGTCAACTTTATGATCATATTGTTTTGATAAAAAAAATATTAATATGGGAACTGAAATGATTATGATTGTCTTATATTCATACAGGAAAGTGAAGCAGAAGAGGAACTGAGAGAAGCTTTTAAAGTGTTTGACAAAGATCAGGATGGTTACATCTCTCCTGAAGAGGTAAATTCATCCACTAATCTTCTTCTTCCTATAATCTCTATCAATCACATATCCTTGAATATATTAAAAAACTCTTTGGACGTACAAACTAGATATAGAAAACGTTAGTAGTTATTGAAAAATAATCTTTATGCTAACAAAATACATTTAAATATGATTTATAATTATGAATATACAGTTTTTATCAAATCAAGATATCGTAATATTAGCAAAATTTGTTTGAAAGATAAAATTTATTTATCTTCATACGTTATAAACAACATAGTTTTAACTAATAATTTTCAGATAAATATAATGATTATGAGATGTAATGGTTAACTGGGAAATATCTTTTACACTATATAAAGGGCTTTCAAATACTATGATTATAATCATGAATATACGGTATTTATCTAATCAAGATGACTTAATATTAGCAAAACTTGTCAAATATAATTCGTTTTTCTTTACCGCCTAAAACAATATAATGGTTCCGGACTTGATAATTTCTACACGAACATATAAATTATGAAAACTAATTCTCCATAAAAATGAAAACTAGATCCAATATTCAGTCTTTGCCCTTTCTCCTCTCTCTTGTTCATTGTATTCATTCTTCTCATTTCTTTTTTTTTTCCCCCTAACTTGGTTGGTGTAAATATGAACAGCTGAGGCAAGTGATGATCAACCTTGGAGAGAAACTGACAGATGAAGAGCTAGAACAGATGATCAGAGAGGCTGATTTAGATGGTGATGGTCAAGTAAATTATGATGAATTTGTCAGAATGATGTTGGCTGTATGATCTTTAAAATGTCTCCCCCATGCAAATGTCTTGATCATGCAGGCAAGACAGATCATAATGGTCAAAGAAAGAAAAAGTAAAAAGATTATTTCTTCATTTTATCTGGTGGTGTACTTGTTTTGGTTTATGGATTATGATCATCCATGATCACCATATGATTGAAACAGGACGAAGCCAGGTTTTTTTCTTTTATTTCTTATATATATTTTTCAAGTGTTCATCACGATATTAATCTGTTTTTTGGCTTCTATAAATATGTATTGAAATAATTTTGTTCACAGTATCTTTTTTACTTTTAGATTAGTCTTCAGTTAAAATATAATAATATAATAAAATGAAAATATATTCTTAGTCATCAGATATAGATGATTCTAATTTTTCCCTCTAATTTGATATAATAGCCAAAAAACCTTTTTAATTTTTAAAACTGTTAAGGAATCCTTTTAGTTTATAAAAATAATCAAACAAATCCTATCATTTAAAAAATAGTTAAAAAAACCCTCTATTGTCAACTTAAATGTTAAGAACCAATACTTAACCCTTGATCAAAAAGGGCAAAACCATCAATTTTATTGTAAAATAAGTTCAAACAAATTAGAATAAATAGACTAATGCAACAAGTAAGATTATATTTTTTAAAATAATTATAATTAAAATAATTAAAAATAGTTTTTTAAAACTTAATGAAAATTTGAATTTAATTAAAAAATAAAGAAAAATATTAATAATTTTTAAAAATTTATTATGAGATCCCCGCCGTCCATCAATGTTGATGGACGGTGGAGATCATTTTAAAAAACAAAAAAGAAAAAAAAAATTAAAATTAGCTCAGCATCCATTTTCTGCTTCTCTTCTTCCATCTTCTCTGGCCTCACCCTCCCAAAATCGATTGCCTCTCTCCTCCTCCTCCACTCTCCGTAGGAAGACAATCCTTCTCTCCTCCTCCTCATCCCGAAAATGCCACCCCCTCCGCCACCATCTCCCCCAACCACCCTCCGAGATCTCCACCGATCTTCCATTCTCCTACCACCTCACCCTCTACTCCTCCGGCCTCGTCTTCTTCATCACCCCTCGGATCCTCATCGTCGACCTCCTCAACAACCGAGTCCTCACCTCTAATCTTGTCGGCACCCTCGGATCCTCATCGTCGACCTCCTCAACAACCGAGTCCTCACCTCTAATCTTGTCGGCACCCTCGGATCCTCATCGTCGACCTCCTTAACAACCGAGTCCGCGCCTCCAATCTCGTCGGCATCCTCATTCTAATTTTTTTGAATTTTTGTTTTTTTTATTATAGGAAACCCTAATTTGGATAGGTTGTCTGTGTTTTTGAAACCCAGAATTTTTTCATTTTTCATCTTCAACCATTTGGTTAAAATTTGTTTAGTTAAAAATTACGTTGATATTGATGATGGTGATAAATTTTTGTTGATGTTGATGATATTGATATGGTGATGATGGTGATGATTGGGATGATGATGATGTTGTGTTGATGATGATCAGTTGGAAGATTGGATCTCCACCCCAAAATGATTTTTTTTTTCATTTGCGTTTTTGTTGCAAAATTTTTTTTTGAAGTTTTTTTAATTTTTTATTTAATTATTTTTTAAAGTGACGTCTACCGTACATCAACGTTTTAAAGTGATATCCACCGCCCATGATGGACAGTGAAAATTTTATAGTAATATTTTTTAAAATATTAATATTTTTAATTACATTTTAAATTTATTTTTATTAAATTATATATTTTTTTATAATTAACGAATAGCTTAGTTTTTCGCATACTTATTGTCAGAATTCATTTTCTACTAATAGAATTAACAGAAGGAATAAAATGAGATTATTACAAATTATATCAGGATCAATGTTGAAAATTTCGATATTGATGGAAATATCGGTACTACGATTCGATAGAAATATCGACGGAAATTTATGTAAAATTTACAAAAAGTACGAAAATTTAGTTAAAAACATAATATTTTTTAATAAAACTTTTAGTAATGTTAAAATAATCATTTCTACAACCAAAAACTATATTATATTTAAAAAAACTATATTTTATCTAAGAAATAACAACTAAAAGGTATAAATATAAATATAATATATAGAGGAGATATATGAAAATATAAAAATCTTTCATTAAAACTTTTCAATTAATTTGCATAACACAAATCATGCAAATTTTAATACCAAAATAAAGTCCTAGATGGTTTATACATGGTATAGCTAGCATTTATATTTATATAATACTGATACCATGACATATAATTTGAATGATTTTGAATATAATCACGAACATTTCATGAATAAGCTTCCTGATTTCTTCCCACCATCTGTCCATAGATAGGAAATTATGTGTAAGGATCATTGGAGATCCCAAAACTTCTATGACCATCATCACTAGTCCCTAAACTCATAGATTCAAAAGTAGTTGAAATGTTATCTTCATTGGATGATGACATCCCTAACTGCATTTGATGGATTCTCCTTGTATAATCCTTACCAATAGCCCCTATGCCTGGACCCGCAGCTCTACACCCATGGTCTTTATCTTGTGTACAATGAGTGTATTGTTCTTCACAAGTAAATGAGCTCAATGACAAACCTGTATCAGTATCATTTCTTTGAAGTTCTCCCTTAAAAAAAATTAGTATTTTTTGAAACCTCAAGCACAAAAATGAAGTTTCTCCTAAATTTATGATCTAAATAATTTTGATACGATAGATGCGTGTATTTTTAATCAATTTTTGAAAATTATTATATGGAATTCAAAGAGCGAAATTTGACCAGGAACTAAATAAATGCTGTTAGCTGAGATTGGTTGATTATTTGAAAACAATGGAATACATAATAATCCCAAGAAAGTAAATTAACAAAAAGTTAATTTTGTTGTTTGTTTGTGAGATTGCATTTAGAGTTTAAACTGTTTATCAAATTTGAAAATTCTCCGTCCAACCCAACTACATAGTAAATAACATGTGACTAAATTTATGATGTAATATACTGCTTGCTTAGAAAGGTAGACTTGAATATTATTGGTGGTTGGTTTGGTTTTGGTAGGTGGCTTTGGCATCAGGACAGGGACCTTATATAGACATAGTGAGAACAGCCCAATTAGATTATGACCTCTTAAATGTTCGAAGTCTAAAATAATTAGATTATGACCTCTTAAAATAATTATTATTAGATCATAATAATAATTTGGTTGATTATTATTATGATCTAACATGGAATGGAATTCTATCTGCAAATGCGCATGCACAAAAAGTCGGTAAATAGCGCAGTCGGTGAAAACTATTGATCCTTATGTCTTCAAGGTTCAAGCTTGATTCTCAATAAAATATCTATTCTATCATATAAAAATATTTTAATTGTCTTCCATCTTATATAAATTTTTTTTCTCATCAATATATGAGTTATTCTCTCCTGTCAAAGAGTTATTTCCCAAATCATATTATAGAGTCAGGCCTTATTTCATCCGGATTGATTTTTGAATTTGTATCGATTATGAAAAAAAAAAAAAAATGCTTATGCATGCTGATTTTGGAGCTTTCAAATGTTTTCGTGGAAAGCGGAAAGCAGCGGTTTTGGTCTTTAGAGTTGTGTGTGGGTCCTCAGATAGATTCTATACTTGTGGTAGACATGAGAGCTGCGACTTTAATATCTATTCATTATTTGCTACTTCTCTTACTATCATCCTTGAAAAAGTTTATTTTCTGAGTACACATTAATTATTAGTTGTTGTGTAATCCTTCAAAGTTCCAAGAGTCCTATTCCATCCTTAAGTTCTGGTAAAATTTCTCCCTTAAAAAAAATTAGTATTTATTGAAACCTCCAGCACAAAAATGAAGTTTCTCCTAAATTTATGATCTAAATAATTTTGATATGATAGATGCGTGTATTTTTAATCAATTTTTGAAAATTATTATATGGAATTCAAAGAGCGAAATTTGACCAGGAACTAAATAAATGCTGTTAGCTGAGATTGGTTGATTATTTATACATCCAAGTTACATGCATGGAAAATTAAATCCATAACCGACCATAGTAGACTACCCCAATATAAAGAAAAATAAATAAACAAAAATTCCTTAATAAAAATTATTGAAATATTAAATTGTATTTAATAAATTAAGGACCAAATACCCAACTAAATTTCAGGAATTTAAATTCCACTTTTGGCCATTAAATTGCAAAACTGTGAGGAGATTCCTCCCCTGAAAGTGTTATATTCGAGTTGTTTTTGTAACCATTATTAATCTCGTCGTTCATAAATTTCAAACCTGATCGTTGTGAAACAAAAGGAAAAAGAAAAAAATACCCCACTTAAATTCAAACCGTTTGAATTCTTCTGTATAGCATTTTCTGCAAAAATCTTTGAAAATTAACAAACAAATTCCAGAAACGACGTGCGAAATAAAATTTTCAAGTAAACATGTTCTTGACTTAAAAAAGGCTGTGTTTAAATTAAAAAATGGGCAGCTTTTACCTATGCAATGAAGGGACTTGACTCTGTATAGACATTATAAGTAGTTTCCGTGAAGATCAAAATTGTCTATAAACATTCTAAATTGTCTTCTCTCTCACCTCTCTCTCTCTCTCTCTCTCTCTCTCTCTCTAAAGTGTTTTCAAGTTCACTTAGAAGGGAAACCAAACATGGGAGATGTATTGCCGGTTGAACAAGTTCTTGAGTTCCAGGAAGCTTTTTGTCTACTCGATAGAGATGGAGATGGTACACATTCATTTATATTTTCTTCTATGTATGTGTGTGTCTCTCTCTCTCTCTCTCTCTCTATATATATGTTCTCATTTCTAGCTCCCTATATCTACTGGGTTGATTTTAAAATTCCTCAGAAACCTTTTTCATTACAACTATAGTTTTTAGAAATTAACTTTCTTTTCAAGAAGATCATAAATATGTCTACTGAATTGATTTTAAAATTCGTCAGAAACCTTTTTCATTACAACTGGAGTTTTCTGAAATTTTCTTTTCAGGAAGATCATAAATAAACAAATTTCAGTTGAATCCAATATTTTTCCAACTCTTCAGAGAGATTCCTGAAATTTATATATTCTGATGTTCCAATATGGTGTTTATTTGACTATTTATTTATTTAAAAAATTTTGTAGGTTGCATTACTATCACTACAACAAAACAGGTCAACCATACCGGGCAATGCCCGGTATGGTTGACTATCTATACCGGGCAACCCGTCCGGCGTGGTTGCCGCCGGTATGGATACTTTAGTATCCATACTGGGCGGGTGCCCAGTATTGATAATAAATATCCATACCGGACAAGACCCGGTATGGATATATTAATGTGACGGGTCGACCCCTGGGTCAACCCGTGAGTTTTTCAATATCCATACCGGGCACGTGCCCGGTATGGATATTTATTATCCATACCCGGCACCCGCCGGGTATGGAAAATATTTTAATTTTAAACTCAAATTATCCATACCGGGCGCCCCTGACAGCCCGGTATGGATAATCCGATTATCCATACCTGGCACGGAAAGCTCGGTATGGATAATCCGATTTTATTATTAAAAATTAAAAGCAATTTATCCATACCGGGCACCTGGCCGCCCAGTATGGATAATCCGAGTATCCATACCGGCCCTTTAATGCCCGGTATGGATAATATGATTTTATTATTAAAAAATTAAAAACAACTTATCCATACCGGGCCTTTAATGCCCGGTATGGATAGTCCGGTATTAATAACCTATTTTCTTGTAGTGTATAGAAGAACTGGCAACTGCAATAAGATCATTGGATCAAAATCCTACAGAAGATGAGCTTAGAAACATGATCAAAGAAGTTGACATCAATGGAAACGGGACGATTGAGTTTGGAGAGTTCTTGAACCTCATGGCAAGAAAAATGAAGGTAATTTTTTTTTTTTATCATGTCAACTTTATGATCATATTGTTTTGATAAAAAAAATATTAATATGGGAACTGAAATGATTATGATTGTCTTATATTCACACAGGAAAGTGAAGCAGAAGAGGAACTGAGAGAAGCTTTTAAAGTGTTTGACAAAGATCAGGATGGTTACATCTCTCCTGAAGAGGTAAATTCATCCACTAATCTTCTTCTTCCTATAATCTCTATCAATCACATATCCTTGAATTAAAAAACTCTTTTTGGACGTACAAACTAGATACAGAAAACGTTAGTAGTTATTGAAAAATAATTTTTATCCTAACAAAATACTTTTAAATATGATTTATAAGTATGAATACATAGCTTTTATCTAATCAAGATATCATAATATTAGCAAAATTTGTTTGACAGATAAAATTTATTTATCTTCATAGGTTATGAACAACATAGTTTTAACTAATAATTTTCAGAAAAATATAATGATTATGAGATGTAATGGTTAATTGGGAAATATCTTTTACACTATATAAAGGGCTTTCAAATACTATGATTATAATCATGAATATATGGTATTTATCTAATCAAGATGACTTAATATTAGCAAAACTTGTCAATTATAATTCGTTTTTCTTTACAGCCTAAAACAATATAATGGTTCCGGACTTGATAATTTCTACACGAACATATTAATTATGAAACTAATTCTCCATAAAAATGAAAACTAGATCCAATATTCAGTCTTTGCCCTTTCTCCTCTCTCTTGTTCATTGTATTCATTTTTTTTTTTTCCTAACTTGGTTGGGGTAAATATGAACAGCTGAGGCAAGTGATGATCAACCTTGGAGAGAAACTGACAGATGAAGAGCTAGAACAGATGATCAGAGAGGCTGATTTAGATGGTGATGGTCAAGTAAATTATGATGAATTTGTCAGAATGATGTTGGCTGTATGATCTTTAGAATATCTCCCCCGCGCAAATGTCTTGATCATGCAGGCAAGACAGATTATAATGGTCAAAGAAAGAAAAAATATAAAGATCATTTCTTCATTTTTATCTGGTGGTGTACTTGTTTTGGTTTTTGGATTATGATCATCCATGTCACCATATGATTGAAACACGTACGACGAAGCCAGGTTTTTTCTTTTATTTCTTATATATATTTTTCAAGTGTTCATCTTAATATTAATCTGTATTTTGGCTTCTATAAATATGTATTGAAATAATTTTGTTCACAGTATCTTTTTTACTTTCAGATAAGTCTGCAGTTAAAATATAATAATATAATTAAATGAAAATATATCCTTAGTTATCAGATACGGATAATTCAAATTTTCCCCCTCTAATTTGATATAATAGTCAAAAAACCCTTTTAATTTTAGAAATCACTAAAGAACCCTGTTAGTTTATAAAAATAATCAAACAATCCCTACTATTTATAAAAATAGTCAAAAAATAGTAAAAAAACTCTTTACCGTCAATTTAAACGTTAAAAGCAAATGCTTAACCCTTAATCAGAAAGGGCAAAGTCATCAATTTTATTGTAAAATAAGTTTAAAGAAATTAGAACAAATATACAAACACTACAAGTAAGATTATATTTTTTAAAATAATTAATAATTAAAATAATTAAAAATAATTTTTTAAAACTTACTGAAAATTTGAATTTAATTAAAAAATAAAGAAAAATAATAATAATTTTTAAAAATTTATTATGAGATCCCTACTGTCCATCAGTGCTGATGGACGGTGGAGATCATTTTAAAAACAAAAAAGAAAAAATAAAATAAAATTAACTCAGCATCCATTTTCTGTTTCTGCTTCTTCTATTTTCTAATTTGACCGTTAGTTGACTAATGAGAAGAACTAATTTGATATTTTTTCGAAATATTAAAATTTATTTTATCATTTTTTAAAATATTGTTAAAAATTTAGTCATTTCCTAAAAATTAGGACTATTTTTCCCCTAAAATAAAATTAACTCGGCATCCATTTTTTGTTTCTGCTTCTTCCATCTTCTCTGGCCTCGCCCTCCCAAAATCGATTGCCTCTCTCGTCCTCCTCCACTCTCCGTAGGAAGACAATCCTTCTCTCCTCCTCCTCATCCCGAAAATGCCACCCCCTCCGCCACCATCTCCCCCAACCACCCTCCGAGATCTCCACCGATCTTCCATTCCCCTACCACCTCACCCTCTACTCCTCCGGCCTCGTCTTCTTCATCACCCCTCGGATCCTCATCGTCGACCTCCTCAACAACCGAGTCCTCACCTCTAATCTTGTCGGCACCCTCGGATCCTCATCGTCGACCTCCTCGACAACTGAGTCCCCCCACTTCTAATCTCGCTGGCGCCCTCGTATCCTCATCGTCGACCTCCTTAATAACCAAGTCCCCACCTCCAATCTCGTCGGCATCCTCATTCTAATTTTTTTGAATTTTTGTTTTTTTATTATAGGCAACACAGATTTGGATAGGTTGTTAGTGTGTTTGAAACCCAGATTTTTTTTTTATTTTTTATTTTTCATCTTCAACCATTTGGTTAAAATTTGTTTTGTTAAAAATTATGTTATTGATGATGGTGATAAATTTTTGTTAATGTTGATGATACGGTGAGATGGTGATGAATGGGATGATGATGATGTTGTGTTGATGATGATCAGTTAGAAGATTGGATCTCCACCCCAAAATGATTTTCTTTTTTATTTGCGTTTTTGTTTCAATTTATTTTGAAGATTTTTTAATTTTCTATTTGATTATTTTTTAATGTAATGACCACCGTCATTCAACATTTTAAAGTGATATCCACTGTGTATCATGTTGGGTCTCCACCCCAACAGGATGGATCCCAAGAGGATGGACAGTGAAAATCTTATGGTAATTTTCTTTTTCAAATATTAATATTTTTTAATGATATTTTAAATTTATTTTTATTAAATTATATTTTTTAGTTTCTTTTTATAATTGTAGGGTAGTTTAGTTTTTTGCGTATTGTTATTGTCAGAATTTATTTTTTATTAACAAAGTTAATAAAAGGGTAAAATAGGATTGTAATAGAAGGATAAAATAGGATTGTTATAAACTATAAAAAAATAATTAATAATTATATCAAATAATATGAGATAATTAAAATTATCTCTATTTAATAATAATGAAAATTGTAAGGTATAAGTGCGTGTGCACGTGTGTATATAAATATATATATATATATAACAAATGATAAACTAAGATTTAGGTGTTAAAATCAGTATGTTTTAATATGAGAATATACAATGTAGTAACCTTTTTATTTTTAATAATTTTTAGATCATTGGATCCACGTATTTTTATTACTTTTGACGGTTGAAATTGAATTTCGTTAATTTAAATGATAATATCAATTTTTTGGATGTAATTTTGGTCTTTCAAATTGTCTGAACAAAATGGCCCGAGTGTTACAATGTTTGTCAACAAAGACGACCTTTTTTTTGTTTTGTTTTTTTTTTTTTTCGGTCTTTTAAGAAATCAAAAAAGAATTTTTTTTTCTCATGAAATGAAAAACTTGACTAACCACAATGAGAAAAGATATAAGCTTTGCTAACGTTTTGCCACGTCAGATCTCATTAGAAGACAAGACTTGAGAGGTTAACTTCTGTGCCAAACAATTTCCGTTTCCAAGAATGACTTGATACTTGATCTTCATACAATAAGTTTTTTTTTTTTTTTTTCTTTGGAATTGAAAAACAAAATAGACTTTTCATCAGAGATATAAATTCTTTTTAAAAGTATTTTTGAATAAAAGCACTTTCTACAAGAATGTCTAAGCATTGATTTTGAAAAAATTGGAGCACAACACAACTTAATTTGGAAATGATCCTGCAGGATATATGATGTGTATCCAAATGAGCAAATTACTCTAGACCCCCCCGAAGTATGATATTAATTAGACGATAACAATGTTTCGTTTTTATAACATAAAAGCCCAAAGTTAACAATCAAATACAGTTAAATCTAACTGTTGACTAGTTTTTGACTTGTAAAGATCAAAATATCCTTACTATTTGAAATAATTTAAAATTATAATTTAAAATATTATTAAAATAAAATAATAAATAAACAAAAATTATTAATTTTTGTTTATGGTTTCTCATTCTCCACTCTCTCTCTTTCTCTCTTCATAAGCCTCCACTAGAGATCAGACCACCACCGTCCTTTTGCATGCCAACCACCATCCTACACCACAAACCAGATCTCTACCACCACCCTCTCGCACATCAACTACCATCCTTTCCACCAAACCTCACATCGACCTACCCTCTCTCTTTCATCTCTATTTCTCTCTTTTGTTCATGACCTTCTTTTTCTCTTCTTCTTCTTCTTTTCTTCTTCTTCTTATTATTATTATTCTTCTTCTTCTTTTCTCATTCATTTGGTTTCATGGAACCCAAAGTTCATCTGGGTTCCACGAACTAGAGACATCTGGGTTCGAATCGAACCAGATTTCATCTGGGTTTCGTCGAACCCAGACATATCTGAGTTCGTGAATAAGTCTGTTGATGATTTTTTTGGTGATGGTTCTTTTGTTTATGTTTGAGTTTGATTTCTTATTGATGATGGTGATTCTAAGATAGAGTTTGAGTTCTAATGGAAGATCTGAGTTTTTTTTTTTGTTTATTTTGGGTTCCCAAATGATGTTCACCATGTTTGGGACGAACCCAGATGATGAATATCATTTGGGATGATGTTCATCTGGTTCCTAGATGATGTTCACCATGTTTGGGACAAACCCAGATGATGAACATTATTTGTTTTTTTTTTTCCTTTATAGTTTTTTTTTATATTCTTTCATAATTTGTTCTTTTTTAATTTAAAAGAGAATTAATTTAAAATTAAGGGTCACTTCAAGCAAAATGACATAAATGCTCTTCGTCAAACTAAAGTTGACTGACACTCGTTAAAGGTATAGGGCTTTTATGTTATAAAAACGAAATATTGTTTCCGTCTGATTAATATCATACCTCGAGGGAGGGAGGAAGGGGGGGGGGGGGGGTTCTAGAGTAATTTGCTCGTCTCCAAATTCCTTTGATTTGAACAAAATTCACTGTAGGTAAAGTTTATGGAATGTCATATAACAAGTAAAATTGGCCAATTTAAGTTGAGAAAATTAAGCTTGTGGAATGACACTTGACTTGGTGAGAGATTAATAATGCAAAATTGGAACTTTTTTTTTTGGTATAATCATTGTTCCAAAACTCGGCTGAGTAGGTCAAATTATCGCCAACTAATCGATGACCTACACCATACTGGTCCTATTAGGCTCAAATTGGGTGAAGAAATTAGTTAGGTAGAGTACTTGAACTGAATCGGCCTAACTCGACTCAACTTGCGTGGTCCTTTTTTTTTTTTTTTTTGAAACTACTGATACCAAATTGACATCGTTTTAGTGTGGGCTAATTTTTTTTTTTTTTTTTAAATTAATCCAAAATGGCGTCGTTTTGGGCACAAGCGTGCAAAGTTCAAAAGGGCCAAATTCTTCTTTTTCTTCTTCCTTTATTCGGTTTGCCTCCATGTATGAGCTCTCAACTTCCTTCTTCTCCTACTCATTGGTATGCCTCCATTCATTGCCGTCACCATGAATATTGGGATCTTCACCTTCATCAGTTTATTTCTTCTTCTTAGTTCACTAGGATCTTGAGCTCATGGTCTCCTGCTTAGTTCTTCTTCTTCTCTCTGATCTGCCCCCGTGCCATTGTCGTCATCATCACCGTTGATAGTGAGTTTATTTTATTTTATTTGTTATTTTTTTCATTATTACTGATTAATCGCCAATTACTTACCCAGTAATCGAGAAATCGCTACTCATTGCCTCGTTGGTTGAGTAGGAAGTAGCGATTTTCAGAACATTGAAATAATAACTAGGAAAATAATTGTAAAATTGCCCTATTTCTAGTGTTTATAATAAATGGAAGAATTTTATTTATAAGTATCAGTAAGTTCAGCTAGCAATTTCCCTTATGTGGTTTTAATTAAAATCCCACTAACATCGCCACACTGCAAAATTTGAAGAAAGAAATTAAAAAAAAAAAATCTATTTCTTTTTAAGCAAAAATGGGTGTGATTATTGCCGCCCAAAAAAGATAATTTGTACATTCTTTTTTTATAAAAAAATTTATCATAAATATATCCACGAAATATATTATGTACATATACGAAACCAGTAAACCTCCATAAATGTGTAAAATTCTTTGTATATTATCATAAACTTCAATTTATTACTTTTTTATTTTCTGGATGCTTAGATAAAAGCTCTCATTTTCAAATTTAATGATGGGTGTATAAATAAAATTTGGTGCACAAATAAATTTCATGGTAGTAAAGCAACATCAGCACCCAGGAATTATAAATCCATTGGGCCTTATTGGGATGACTTTATTCCTGGGTTTTGTCCAATATTGATTAAAGATGATTTACACGTAGGCCCATGGTGGCAGCAGACTATGGCATCTGGAGATCCTTTTTGTAGTTTTATTATGAGTGGTGATATTTTCACCCCTCAAAAATTATATGTACACCCCAAATTAACATTTTTTAAATATATAATATTACTCTTGAGTAAAATTATTAAAAGGATAAATATGTTTTAAATACACCCACCAATTATTAATTAAAATATCATTTATATTATAAACCTTTTTAACTTTTTCAATCCATAATTTTTTTCTTTGTTACTTATTTAAATCCCTAACTTTTCTCCATTAAAAATTAAAAAGTCTTCAATCATTTATATAATCCTAATTTAATCATAAAAAATATTATCAACATTAAGTCGCCACCTCAGCATTTTTTATTCTTTTGTCATATTTTCTCTCAAACCTCAGTTTCTTCATTATATCAATAAACAAACTAAAATGTGTGTTTTAAATTATTCAAAAACTATAGATCTAAATCGATATTCATAATTCATTATAAAAAAAGTGTTACTTAAAGTTCTATAAAATTAGTTGGTAATCATTCATGTAAGTTTTATAATATAAATGAAAAATTAAGGTTTAAGAAAGTAAAAAGAGTTTATGACTTTAATCATAAAAATTAAAAAGAGTTCATCATTAATCCCTAACTCTAATAATTCATGCAAGTCTCCAATCATTTATGTAATCCCAATTTAATTAAAAATTAGCTGGTAATTTTTCATACAAGTTTTATGATATAAATGAAAAATTAGGGTTTAAGAAATTAAAATAATAAAATAAATATTATTTTATATATAGATCTCTAATTTTTTTTTTTAAAGTTAGTGGGTTGAATGAATTTGTATTAAGTTATTTACTTAGTATAGGTTTTGTTTCATGTACAATGAAGTTGTACAAAAAAATATAAATGGCACGATATGTAGAATTTCCTAATAAGTAATAACAAATAATTTGTTTTAACACATATTATAGTTTGTTTATGGTTGACTTAAGGGATGTATTTATAAAAATATATACAATAAAATTAAGAAAAATAATAGTCTTGGTATTAAGTAGAGTTTAAAAACAAATTAGAAAATTTTAAATCTTTTATTGGGTGTGTAAACAAAAGGGGTGTACATACCATTTTAAAGGGGTGGAAACATCGCCACTCTTTTATTATTTTCAAATACCATTTATGTTGTAACCACTTGAATTGAAATATTATTAAATTGAATGAATATTTTTTACCACTAATTTATATTGGATGAACAATTTTATAGTTATACTTAATATTATAGAACCAAAAAAATTCAAATAAAAAGATATCAAAATTACAGTGATGGGATATTAATAATATTGATCTATATATAAAAGAGTGGCACTACTTGTATTCTAAATATATGTAGACTCCAATTTTTTTTTTTTTTTTTTTTTTTTTTTTTTTCAATTCAAATTTTAACCAATGTTCTTAAGTAAAATTATTAAAGAAATAAAATAATTAAAATTACATTCTAAACATATTATATTATTATAATTTAATATTTAAGTATTTTATTGAACAAGTATAATATCTTTTGATCAAGATATTAACTATTCATTAAGATTTCAAATTATTATTCAAATTAAGAACATTAAATAATTATTAGACAAATAGAAAATAGAAAGCCATTCAATTTAATTAAAAAATCTAAGCTATATGAAAACAAAAGTAAGACTAAGAAGTGTTGTTTGTTCCTTTTAGATGTGAAAGCAGCTGCACTTCCTTTCTTACCCTTTCTTATTTAAATTATTATGTAATTTTTTTATTTATTTACTTAATTATTTTTAAAGTTGATACCAAACAATTTAAAAATCTAAATAGACCTGTTAAGATTTATCACTAATGATATATTTTAAATAATTTAATCAATAGCTAAAGAATGTATAAGAATATGTTGTTGTTGGGCATGCTTATAAATTATGACATTTTATAAAATTTTAGTATGCTGTACATATAAAAAAGATGCTCGTATTTACCCCCCTTTTTTTTTCAAAGATGCTCGTATAAATTTTCAGGTGCAAGAGTATCACCGGTCTATATAAAATTCAATGAATTTCTTAGTATTGGGCCTTGACCTAGGAGTGGTTCTGTTGGCCTACCCGCTTCTTGTTTTATTACACATATTTATTTGTTTCATTTTCTTTTTCATAATTTCCATTTTTTATTTTAACATTCACACTTTTCGCATTAGAGAACTGTCGAGATTTATCGAAATTGATCATTAACAATGCAACTTGGATGACTACTTCCATAAGCAGGAGATGACAACTTCAACTAAGAAAAAATTCACACATGTATCTTGTGTTTTAATGAAAAAAGGATAAGACTCAAATTCTTGATCTCTTAGGGCCAAAATAGGTATTCAACCACTTCTATTAAAAAGTGGCATATATAATTTCCAATTTCACAATCAATAGAATTACAAAGTAAGTAAAGAAATTTTTTTGGTAAACTCTTATGAATCACTCACACTATTATCTTCTTTATTTATTTATTTATTTTTTAAAGAGATATAATGAAATTTGACCCTACAATCGTGTTATCATAACCACTACCAACTCTATAAACTCATGAAATTTGACCCTACAATCGCATTATCATAACCACTACCAACTCTATAAACTCATGAAATTTGACCCTATAATTAATCAGCAGGGCAAGCATACCACATTATACATGATGTTTTGCTCAACACGCTTGTCAAATAAATCAACCACTTAAGGATGTGCATAATGTTTTGTTCAACACGCTTGTCAAATAAATCAACCACTTAAGGATGATTTGTATAATAATAATCAACATAGTCTAATTAATAATTACACTTTTCAGCAAAGTTGAGGTCTTAAGTATAAATTCTTTCGTCTTCCATTACTTTAAAAAAATTACATGTAATTTTTTTTTTATTATGTAATTTGTTTTTATTAAAAACATGTATAACCGATTTATGGGCACTAATAAATTTAGCTAGTAAGTTTATTTATAATTGCATAAGAGTTATTTGTTTTAAATTTCCTCTCAACTTTGATTCATATCTATTATATATATATATATTTAAAACAATAAACATAATATGACAATTTCAAGAAGGTGTTTCTAATTTTCCATGTAACTCCTTTAGCTTTCTCCTCCTTAATGTTTTGTGAGTTAAATGTCCATCCTAAACAAGGGTCACATATCAAAACTCATTTCAAACCAGATAATTTTTTTCACAAAGAAAGAGTGTTCAACAGCTCATGTCATTAACATCATATTACGTGAACAATCAATCAATTGCTAAGAGATGATGACAGGAGGTTGATAGTCTAAACGTATACGTTTGAACAGTAGAACATGTGGAAACAATAGTCCTCGTGGTTGTCCCCCATGGATCACACGAATTAAGTCAATCAAGGAAGCCACAAGTAAGGACCAAGATGGAAATGTTTAGGGATGAGAACTAAGTATAAGTCAGTATTTTAAGGAAATTTTACATCATTATTATGTTGGACATAGGTTAAAAACAAATGATACCCACCATTTTAATTCAAAATTATAATTAAGTTTTTATGTAGCGAAAAATAGAGCATACATCTTTTAACTATTTTTTTTGTCTTAAGAAACATCATATAAAGCTGAAAAATATTACATTACCGTTGAATGAAGCACCAGTGCCACAATAATGCTAATCATCAATTCGTTTTTGGCTGTCATTTAATATGAGAAGTAATCAAATGGCATCATCATTGATTTGTTTTTGGTTGTCATTTAGTAAGAACTCTGATCAGTAGAGTAGTTGGATATGACTTTTCATGGTAAGAAAGTTTTCCATGAAAACGCAGGGAAATGGTAGTGTGTCCAAAAGTCACAAGTTAAAAATTAAAAAAAGTGAAAAAGAAATGAAAATCATATCCAACTTCATACATTATTAGGTTGAACGGATTATTATTATTATTATTGTTTATCAAACTACATTAGATGGTAATTATATATTAATTTTTTTAAGATGTAGAAAGTTATTATTCATTTATTGAAAAAAATTATGTGAATTATTTATTTAAATTTTGAGTTGTTAATTTGTGTTCTATGAACACAGATTAACATCGCCTTGAAGATATTGACTCTACTGTAATACATTCAATTCGAAAAACAATAGGTACCGGACGTATATAGCTTGCTAATTTGATAGGAATTAATGTTTATGAGACCCTCATAAACATCAGGAATAAGGGTTCTTAACTATCAATTATTAATCTCTTATTTAACACTGCACATGTATAATAAGGAAGAAGAAGAAATAGCTATTTGTATTTCAATGTGCAAGAAAAAAAAAAGAAGAAAATATTGTCAAAAGTAGATTAAAATAGAGTTAATATATAAGGTTAAGGATCCACTCATTTTCCAATTAATTAGATATAATTCTTTTTTTTTTTTTTTTAAATATTCCCAAAACTCCATCGTCTCTTTTTAAATTCATAAATATGATACTGGAAAGACTGAAACAGTGGATATATATATTAATTATTTCTTTAGTAATTTTTAATTTGACTTGGAATGGCTAGAGAATCAATGCTTCCAGTCTTCTCCCTTGACTTAATTGAATGTATAATAACTTTGGAGGATTCTATCGCTTTCAGAGTCAAGATGTGATCGATTTATTTATACTAGGAAATTAACAGATGAATGAATTCTAGCTATTTTCCACACTTACTCCGAAATTTTATACTCATGGAATTTGAGAAAATTATTGCATTGACTAGAAACTAAGGATTACCTAATGGTATTTCAAAAAAAAAAAAAAAAAAAAACAAAGGATTACCTAATGGAAATGGCTCTTTTGTTTACAATACTAAAATAGTAAAATTAATAGTAGAACTAATATTGAATTTTTAATATGAGTTATTTTATCAAGGGAACTATAAAGCATGAATAAAAAAATGGAAAAAATTTCATTTTGCTCCCTATGTATTTTGAAAATTTCTTGTTTTTAAATACAAATATGTTTATTACTCCTGTGATCTCTATCCGTAAATTAACTCTTTAAACAATCTCTACAGTTGATCAAACATTAGTTAAACATTAAGAGATAAAGTTATTTTCATCATTTTAATGAATTTAAAAAATTAAACATTAAAAATGAAAAAATGAAAAAGAATTGTGATCTTTGCAGTTTATCACAATATGATGAATGGTAGAGATTATTTCATAAAATATATTATTGAATATATAAAAAAACTTAAAAAATCAAAATCAAAATTTTAAAATTTTAAAAAAATGTTGACAAAAAAGAAAAATTAAAAATGAAAATGAAAATCAAGAACCAAGCAAACCCAAAGCAAAGCTACTTCAAAAAAATCACAATCACACACACACACACAACCATATTCAATCAAACATCCCTTGAGAATCCACTCTTGTTAGGTTCTTCAAAGTTGGAGCAATTGAAGACAATTGGACGAGAGCTCAATGATTGTGAGGAGGTCGATTTCTGCGGTTAAGGATAAGAGCGTTGAGGTCGATTTTTGCTACGATGGTGGCGATGAAGCGAGCCTTTTGATGATGGACTTGCACTCATGAACGAGCCCCTTCATGTGTCATGATTAGAGGTGGGGTTTTGGTGGGAGAGGAGGTGGAGGACAACAAAGAAGGAGGTGGTGGCTATGTTGGTAGTGGAAGTGGAGGTGGTGTTGAGAGATGAAGTGGTTTTGCGTGCTTGTTTGAAATGTGGGTTCTTGGTGCTTGTTGAGAGATAGATGTATGAGTGAAACCCAGATTTCCAAACTTTGAAGATCTAGGTTGAAAGTTCACTTATTATTATTATTTTTTAAAATTTTGTTTTTATTTTTTAATGAATATATGGATGTCAACCTAGATCTTCTACTTTTTATTTGTATTAATTGATCGATTAATTATTTATTTATTTTTGCTTTGATGAAATATGAGTTTTAACCTAGATCTTTAAATTTGAAGGTTCACTTCTTTTTTTGCTATAATTTTTGTTTTTATTTTATTCTTTGGGGAAGATCTGTGTTCTCAGATCTCTAAAATTTGAAGATATAGGTTGAGTCTAGATTTTTCTTTTTTTCTTTTTTAATTTATTAATGTTTTTATTCTTTTTTACTTTAATTATCAAGATCTTAAAATTCGATTGAAGATCTAAGCTAAAACCCAAATATTTAATTTTATTTGATAATTTATATTTGCACAAGAACTTTTAATATAAAGAAGGTTAAAAAAGTCTCTATACTTTCCGTTAACCTTAATAGGGACCACAAGAGTAAAAAACGTATTTGTATTTGAAAGTAATAAGTTTTTTCAAAACATAGGGATCGAAGTAAAATTTTCCTAAAAAGATTAGGAAGAATTATAGTTTTGTTATAAATATTATATTTAAGTGGATGTCCATTTGTCTTCTAAACTCCTATTATTTTATTTTCACTTATTATGATTGTAACCTATGATCTTTAAAGTTCTATTAACCTTTGGAGTTCTACTCTTGTAAGCTTATTACTAGAGGCATTGTATGTTGTATGAAGGAGATTGGATGAAAGAAAAATACTTATTCTCATAATTCTTGAGTTTCATCTCTTCTTCTTGTTCTTATTCTTTTTAATTTTATAACATGTTATCAGCACGAAACTCTACCAATTTTGCTTATTCTAGCATAGAAATTCAAGGTAAGTATTCTAACTTTTCTTCACACTTCTATGCATGTTTTGTTCATAATTTATCTATAGTTATTTTCCTCTTATTATATTGTGTATATTATAAATGATGATAATACATGATTGATTTATTTTTCTATTATTTTTATTTCATAATCACACCATCAAATATATGAAGTTAATTTGATTATTATTTAGATTTTGTTGTCCCATTAACTTACAGTAAAGGATCCCCTTATCCTTTGGCAAAGTTTGAAAGAAAGATATGATCATTAGAAAACCGTAATTCTTCCAAACGCTCGTTTTGATTGGATACACTTATGATTACAAGACTTTAAATCAGTAAGTGAGTATAATTCCGCAATATTTAAAATCAGTTCTCAATTGAAATTTTGGGGAGAAAAGATCACTGAAGAAGATATGCTAAAAAAAACATTCTCCACTTTTCATGCCTCTAATGTGCTCTTGCAGCAGCAATATCTAGAAAAGGGTTTTAAAAAATATTTATAATTGATTTCATGCCTTCTTGTGGCTTGTTGACATTCGGAAACGGTCAACCCAGAGATTCAGGGGCCCAGACTGCGAACGAGGTAATTAAATGGTGATAATGATAACGGATGTGTGGTAAATGAGCAGTGAATGAGGTTTAAGGTTGGTAGAGCGTAATTAAGGCGAGGGAATGTTGGTCGTGGTAGGTGGAGATAGTAAATGGGACAATCAACACAGAAAAGAGGGAGAAGAGTGAATGCAAGACACAAGGATTTTTACGTGGTTCGGCGACTGCGCCTACATCCACGACCACTCTGAGGTAATTCCTGCAGAGTGACGGTATTCTAGTATTTTTCAGTCTGTTTGTACAGTAAAAATCTCTTCTATTTATAGAGAAGGGGAGATGACAAAGATTATAATACACGTTACAAATATGGTTATTTCAACTAATCCTGACATGAGTCATGCTGCATTTATTGTAAAGGTAATAATTATTTTTCCTTGCACACGTCTGCATTTAATGCACCAGGAGAAGTCTTCTTTCATTAAATGCATGACTGCTGCATTAAATGCTCCTCGGAAATTGCACAGGGGCCTTCGGCGGAAAGTCAGGGGAGTTGGTGGTTCTGATGACTTGCTACATAAGGCACATTCTAAAGCTAGTTCTTAATCCGGCAGGCTATGCGAGCTAGATAGGTGCTGTAGCGGATTGGAAGTTTGGTCGAACGATCTTGGGGGTTATGCGGACTCGCGATCTCGGCGAGCTGGGCGGTTAGCGAGCTGGATGAGCTCGTAATGGTGACTTGGGCTTGGACCTTCATTTCTGTTCATATTTGCAGGGCCTATCCCGAACTATTTGTCCAGGTCGATAAAACGGGCATAACATGGCTGAACAAAATAATGAGTTTTTAATGAAAAATCATGAATCACGCCCCACTAGTTCAAGTCCATTCCCTGAAATGAATGCGACAATGTATAATAGTCAAGGATGTGGTAGTGAACATGGAAGAGGACGTGGTCGAGGTCGAAATAATTTTCAACATTATGATGGTCAATATAATAATTCTTCAAATTTTAAGAAAATCACACCCAGTGAAGGAAAACTTCACAAGAAAAGATCACTGAAAAATACTGAAAATGTATGTTATAAGTATGGAATGAAAAGACATTAGTCATGTACTTGTTGTACAGCTAAACATTTAGTAGGGTCCTATCAAGCCTCCCTGAAGGAGAAAGAAAAAAAAAACATTGAAGCAAACTTTGCATTTTAAGATGATTTTGGTGGTGATCATCTTAACTTTTTGAGGACAACACCTTTGGATGTTGCAGACTTTCTTAATGGAAATATTGATGAATTTGCTAATGAAAAAATGAACTTTTAAGTTAATGATGAGAATATCCATTTCTAAAATGTTATCTTCATATTGCATTAGAGTCAATGTGTTTTACTAGTGTTAATGTGTTTATTTTAGTATTGATGTATTTCTTTTTGTAATATGCTTTCGTTCTTTTGAAACTTATTATGTCTTTCTTTTGCTTAAATGAAAAAATATGAATATTTCTCATTCTTTTGTTGGTTTCAATATCAATGGTGAAGATATATGCTTAGCGGACAGTACCACAACACATACCATATTGAAAAATAAGAAATATTTTTCAAATTTAAAAATAATGGAAGCCACTGTTACTATAATATCAGACAATGTAAAACTCATTGAAGACTCTAGAAGAGCAAATATTTTATTACGTAAAGGAATGAACCTCACTATTGATGATACCTTATTATCTACTAAATCAAAAAGAAATTTGTTGAGTTTCAAAGATATCCGACAAAATGGATACCATGTTGAGACTATGAATGAAAATAATATAGAATATCTCTATATTACATCAGTTATCTCTGGTGAAAAATGTGTATTAGAAAGGCTACCTGCCTTTTCTTTTGGATTGTATTATACAAGCGTAAGTACAATTGAAGTACATGCTATAATGAACCGGAAGTTCATCAATAAAGAAAATTTTATTGTTTGGCATGATCGGTTAGGCCATTCCGGATCTATAATGATGCGATAAATTATTGAGAATTCACATGGACATTCATTAAAAGATCAGAAGATTCTTTTGCCTAATGAATTCTCATGTGCTGCTTGTTCTCAAGGAAAGTTAATTATTATACATTCACCATCTAAAGTTAGAAACGTATCACCTGCATTTCTAGAGCGTATCCAAGGGGATATATGTGGACCTATTCATCTACCATGTGAAATATTTAAATACTTTATGATATTAATAAATGCATCTACTAGATGGTCCAATGTTTGTTTACTTTCACCCATAATATGGCATTTGCAAGATTACTTGCTCAAATAATAAGGTTAGGATCCGGAATGGCTTTTAATGATTACTGCATGTCAGTTGGAATAACTGTTGAATATCCAGTTGCTCATGTACATACACAAAATGGTTTAGCAGAATCTTTTATTAAACGCCTCCAATTAATTACTAGACCATTAATCATGAGAACAAAACTCCAAATTTCTATTTGGGGACATGCAATTTTGCATGCAGCAGCACTTATACGCATAAGACCAACATCATATCATAAATTCTCTTCATTTCAATTGATTTTTGGGCAGGAACCAAATATTTTCCATCTAAGAATATTTGATTGCGTAGTTTATGTTCTAATTGCACCACCACAGTGCACTAAGATGGGTCCTCAAAGGAGGTTGGGTATATATGTGGGATATGAATCTCCCTCAATTATTAAATATCTTGAACCAATGACAGGTGATGTTTTTACAATGCGATTTGTTGACTATTATTTTGATGAAACAAATTTCTCAACATTAGGGGAAGATAAAAAACAGCTGGAAAAGGAGATTACATGAAATGCATCATCATTATCTCATTTTGATCATCGCACAAATCAATGAGAATTAGAAGTTCAAAAGATAGTTCATCTTCAAAATATTGCAAATCAATTACCAGATGGATTTACTGACCTAAGGAAAGTCATCAAATTGCATATACCGGCTGAAAATGCTCCAGTAAGAGTTAATGTCCCTGAAGGACAGCATGTAGCTAATGAATCTAAGACACATTTGAAACGTGGAAGACCAATTGGTTCTAAAAATAAAAATTATAGGAAAAAAAAAGGCAGCAAATGATCAAGATGACACAATGAAGGAGACTAATACTTTTAATGAGACTCGAGATATAATGAATGATAAAGCTCCAAAAGAGGCTCAAGTACCTGAAAATAGTGAAAATGATAAAATCTCAATAAATTATGTATCTACTGGAAATAGATGGAACCGAAAAAAACAAGTTATCGATAATATTTTTGCATATGCTATAGTACTTGATGTTATAAAAGAAAGCGATGATATTGAACCAAATTCTATCGAGCAATGCAGACGAAGAAATGATTGGCCAAAATGGAAAGAAGCAATTCAAGCAGAATTAAATTCACTCCCAAAACGTGAATTTTTTGGACATATAGTTCGAACACCAGAAGGTGTAATTCCGGTTGGATATAAATGAGTATTTGTGCGAAAACGAAATGAGAAAAATGAAGTTGTAAGATATAAAACTCGACTTATTGCACAAAGATTTTCACAAATATCTGGGATTGATTATGAAGAAACATATTCTCCCGTGGTAGATGTAATAATATTTCGATATCTAATTAGTTTTGAAGTTCATGAAAAACTTGATATGCATCTAATGGATATGGTTACAACTTATTTATATGGATCACTTGATAGTGATATTTATATGAAAATCCCTGAAGGATTTAAAATGCCTGAAGCATATAATTTAAGTTCTCATAAAATGTATTCAATTAAATTGCAAAGATCGCTGTATGAGTTAAAGCAATCCGGACGCATGTGGTACAATCGTTTGAGTGAATATCTGTTGAAAGAAGGATATAGGAATGATCCTATTTGTCCATGTGTCTTTATAAAGAAATTAGGATCTGAGTTAATTATTATTGCAGTATATGTTGATGACTTAATTATTATTGGAACTCTGAGTAAACTTCTTGAGGCAGTAGAATACTTAAAGAAAGAATTTGAAATGAAAGACCTTGGAAAAACAAAGTTTTGTCTTGGCTTGCAAATTGAGCATTTGACAGATGAAATTTTTGTTCATCAATCAACTTATACAGAAAAGATCCTTAAAAGATTTTATATAGACAAAGCACATCCATTGAGCACCCCAATGGTTGTTAGATCACTTGATGTGAAAAATGATCCATTTCGACCTCGAGAAGATAACGAAAAACTCTTTGGTCCTGAAGTACCATATCTTAGTACTATAGGTGCATTAATGCATCTTGCTAATAATACTCATCCTGATATAACGTTTTTTGTGAATTTATTGGCAAGACATAGTTCTTCTCTAACTCAAAGACATTGGAATGGAGTTAAACAAATATTTCATTATCTACGAGGAACAAATGATTTGGGTTTGTTTTACTCAAAGAATTCTAAATCATTACTAGTTGGTTATGCAGATGCAGGTTATTTATTTGATCCATATAAAGCTCGCTCTCAAACAGGTTATGTATTTACATGTGGTGATACTGTAATATCATGGCGTTCTGCGAAGCAGACTATATCCGCCACCTTTTCAAATCATGCCGAAATTATTGTAATTTATGAAGCTAGTCGAGAATGTGTGTGGCTGAAATCAATGACTCAACATATTCGAAATGCATGTGGATTATCTCTTACCAAAGAAATGCCAACCATATTATATGAAGATAATGCTGCATGTATTGCTCAACTAAAAGAGGGTTATATTAAAGGAGACAGAACAAAACATATATCACTAAAGTTCTTCTTTACACATGACCTCTAGAAAAATGATGATATAGATGTTCAACAAATTCGATCAAGGGATAATTTGACAGATTTGTTTACAAAAGCATTACCAATAGCAACATTTGAGAAGTTGGTGCATAGTATTGAAATGAGGTATTATAGAGATCTCAAATGACGTTATTTTGAGGGGGAGAAATATGCATTGTACTCTTTTCCTTGACTAAGGTTTGTCCTACTGGATTTTTCTTGACAAAGTTTTTAACTAGACAATTTTTATTGCATCTTATACACTAATATAATGTACTCTTTTTTCTTCACTAGGATTTTTTTTCCCATAGGGTTTTATCCTAGTAAGGTTTTAATGAGACGTATATTTGTATAATGGACATCCAAGGGGGAGTGTTATAAATATTATATTTAAGTGGATGTTCATTTACCTTCTAAACTCCTATCCCTTTATTTTCACTCATTATGATTGTAACCTATGACCTTTAAAGTTCTATTGACCTTTAGAGTTCTACTCTTGTAAGCCTATAAATAGAGACATTGTATGTTGCATGAAGGAGATTGAATGAAAGAAAAATACTTATTCTCACAATTCTTGAGTTTCATCTCTTCTTCTTGCTCTTATTCTTTTTAATTTTATAATAAGTTTGTGTTTTTTATTGGTGAAATATTCTTTGTTCAAGAACTAGTACGTGTACATTTATGTCTAGCGAATAAATGCTTTGCCCTTTTTGTTGTACTTCTCATATATAAAGAGTTGGAATAGGAATTTTGGCATAATCTTTTCTTTTTTATTTTTTTTCCTTGGATTTGATTCAATGTATAATAACTTTGGGAAGTCCAATAGCTTAGAGAGCCAATAGGTGATCGATTTAATTACGCTAACAAATTAAATTCCTAGAGTCATTCAACTAACCCGTTATCTTTTCCACACTTATTCCCAAACTAGATACTCATAGGATTTCAGAAAAATTATTGGCACTGACTAGAAATTAAGTCTGCCTTAATTGGAAATGGCTTTGTTCTTTATAGCATTAAAATTAGCTTGAATTTTGAACCAACACTGAAATTTCAAAATTAGTTTTTTCCATACTATCAATGTTAACAAATAGACCATAATTCGTGAATAAGAGTCGTGATTTGCATCATTTATTTATAAACGATAGTTTGTGAACACTGAAATTGTTAAAAAAAAAAAAAAACTTATTTTAAAAGTTTAGTGTTAATTAAAATATTCACACTGATTTTAGTATTAATTTTTGAGATTAATAAACTTTGCTTTCAAAAATAACATTCACCAAGTGGATGCATGACATTGACACATTGCACATCACAACTTAGAAATCAGATTTAGTATTGATCTGATTTTTATTGATGTTTTGAAGATCCATTGACATGTGATAAAACTTTATAAATGAATAAATAAGATTAATTTACTTTTTGTTTTTCCTCTCTCTCCAACTTTTAAATACAAAATTTTATCCTCTCACGTCAAAACATCATTAAACATTAGATCAGCACTGGATTTAAGTCACACAACTTTATAGATATCAAATGGAAGCAAAAAAAAAAAAAAAAGAAGTAGAAACATTGAATGACATGCTGTATATCATCTCATGTCCAATAAATTTGTTTGCATCACTTTTACAAAATAAATGTGATATATATATATACACAAACGCACACACTCTCTTCCATAATTATGATGGAGTTTTAAGGCTTATCACGAATAATTATTAATATATGTGGTAGTTGTAGGAGTAGATATCTCCTAATTATGAAAATATATATTTGGACAATTGTTATTATGTGTTTGCCGGTTCTTTGAGTTTGCTTTCACAGGCGAAGCTGGAACAAAGTCGTATGGTAGCTTGGGGTCTTTGGTTCAACAGAAATGCAGCAATTCATGCAGGTTCAGTTCGAGCTTCACATGAAGTTGTAGAATGGGCGATGGTGCTATTGGAGGAATTTCAAAAAGTTCAAGTCCTGTCATCACCTGCTGTTCTGCAGTCCTCTCCTTCTCCAATTGCTGCATGGATTCCTCCTGTTTTTGGCACTCTCAAACTTAACAGTGATGTTGCTATTAAACCTGAACGAGCTACTGCTGGTGTGGGTGTCGCAATTCGTGATTATAAAGAATTTATTGTTGCTGCTTTGTCTCGAGTGTTGCCAGGTTCTTTTGTGCCAGAAATTGGGGAGCTTCTTGCTCTTAGAGAAGGTCTATTGTTTGCTCAATCTATGAATATTAGTGTCGCAATTGTTGAAGTTGATGCTGTTAATGTAGCTTCCATGATTAATTCATGTTCTAATGATTGTGGGGAAGCAAGTATTATTGTGAATGATATTAGGGCCTTCTGTACTCAAATTGGTGTTTGTAAGTGCCAAGCCATCCTAAGAAATGAGAATCGTTTGGCACATAGACTAGCTTCTTTAACCTTTTCCTCTATCGGGGAATTGATATGGCATAATGTGAACGCCTCCTGTATCTTTCCTTCCTTCTCTCTTGAGGGTTCAGTTTGCATAAATATTTCTCTTTATCTCACAAAAAGAAAAAAGAAAAAAATTCAGTTGATAGACTCTCAAAAAAAAAAAAAAAAAAATTCAGTTGATAGGCTCTCAACATGTTTTGTGTCTTTTTTTTTTTTTTTTTTTACGGAACTGATTGAAATAGGATTTTAAAGCACGGTTTAGATTTTTGCTCTTGGAAGGCTGGAGAGGGTTACCCACATAAAAGTGGAAAATTATCCATACATTGATGAGATTTTGGTGAATCGAATCCACTATTTGAAAATACATGATGAGTGGGCTTGATCTTACTATTGGATCAAGTCACTTTCCTCATGTATATAAGTTTTTTTTGCAATTGCAACGAATGACCGGAAATGAAATAAAATGGTCATGTTTTCACATTAATCTATGCTTACATCATGAATATCATATGTCATTGATTCGTGTCAAAGAATTCCACGAACGGAATTGTAAAAATCATACTTCAGAAAAGGGTTTGGGGATTAGGCTTGCACCAAAGTTGGATAAAAAAAAATTGGTACTTTGCTTCCTCCAAGAAATTACTTCAAAATGAATTTCCACAATAAAGCATTGTTTGGCGATGTTCATACTAGAGGTAGACATTTTTGGGTTTGAGTTGGGTTAGGTTGAAAATCTTACAACCCAATATGGGTTGGGTTGAAAAAACATGGGCTGGGTTGAAAATTTTTCAATCCCCTCCAACCTAATAATAGTCGGGTTAGGTTGGGTTGGGTTGAGTTGGATTGATCGAGTTTGATTTAATTCACCATAAAGGCATAAAATATTTAGTTGGTAACTCTCATAACCTTAGCAATTTGATTACACATAAAACAAGTATAAATAAATATTCAATGATTCAAAATAAAATATTCAGTCCACCACAAATGCTATAATTAATCGTCATACCTATCTTTAGTAAATGTTCTTCTAAAATAATGAGAAAATCTTGGATTAATAAGTAGAGATGTGCATTTGTTGGGTTGGGTTTTTCAACCCAACCCAACCTAATCCATCATAATCTTTTTAAAATTTAATATAGCCCAATCCGATAAAAAGTGGTCAGGTTGAGTAAGATTTGTTGGGTTGATTTGAAGATGCTCACCCTTCGTTCATACTTTTTCCATCAGATTGTGTGGAAAACCAACAAATTTTTGTCAACACATCTATTCAATAAAATTTCCTTACGTGAGGAATGATTTACTCGTTTCATTCTGTCTTATTTGATAAAAGTTCTTTACGTGACGATATAGTCTATTTAGTCCTTATCATCAAAAGAATTTTCTGTGAAAAACACGAGCATTTTTCACTAGAAGTTTCTTTTTATTGGATGGTGGTAGTCTAGTCAATTGAGGAATTTGTCAGAATGTATTGGCTGTTTGATCTGCAGAATTAGAATCTGTTACAAATCCTGACTAGTTCAATTGATATATGTTTCTTATTGTTATCAAAGTTAGAAGGGATCTGCTTTAGAATTGATAATATAATTAAAAAAATGACAAAAGAAAAAAAATCTTTGGACCGAATTGGAATAATTTTATTCTTTACCTTTGTCTAAAGCAAGGGCACCGACATTGCTACCCATGTGAGGTTGGTGATTAAATTGGAGAGATTTTTGGATCCTTTGTGTGCAGCAATTCCAAGCAAGATTTGATATTATTTTTGCGATAACAACTCACTGGATTTCATTAAAATTTAGTTTTCAAAGAATTGAGAGTTATAAACTCTTAATAAGCTTACTTCTTTCTTTAGAAAATGAATTTCATCTCTACTGTCATGAATGTTTGTAATTTCCTGCGGGGACATGTTTATAATATAAAATTCTAAATAAAACTGGGTGGACAAACAACTATTTTGGGTGGTATTAACCGTACCCTTTTCTAAAGCACTCTCCCTGAAAAGCATCTCTAATCATCTCCTATTTGGTTTTAGCTTTTTTATTATTTATTATTTATTATTTATTATTTTTTGAACTTAACAATATATGAATCAAATATTTGTCGAGATTTATTAAAATAAATTATTATTTATAAAGTTCAAATATTTATTTATATAATAAAAAAATAATTATTTTCATAATAAAATGAAAAAATTATCATCACCAAGATAGTAGCACGTGTTTGATAGTATTTGAGTTCTCTTCACGAAGAGGTGTACTACCTTGTATGTTTGTGCCTATTTAGGCTTGACTTAAAAGTGATGTTATTGGCCCACCCACTAATTTTCTTGCAAAACCCCAACTTTTTTTTTTTTTTTTTCCATAATGAGACTCTTATTGTCAATTAAAATTACAAAATAGAACAACAAAGGCTAGTTAAAATCTTGGGGATCTCTCATATATTAATATATTTTCTTTTCAAAACAATTGAAATAATGGAATTTGTTCCTAGCCCTTAGGCTTATTGATATACGAAAATCAAACCATACCATTTTCAGTATCTTGAGAAAAACTTTCATTAAATAAAAATTAAAATTAAAATTTTAAGAATGTATCAATATAAACCATCTTCAAACCATTTATGTGATAAATTCAAATCGTATTGTATGAATAATATAGTACAACTGTTTCACATAATAATAATAATGATTATTTTTTTTGTTTTTGTTTTTAATTTTTCCCTCCTTGTAACACCTTTGTCCCCTCCTCGTTATATTTATTTTTCTAACCGCAGCCCAAGGGAACGGGGGACACAGACCACAGTCACAGTACAGTTTGGCGTTTGGGCGTCAAATTGACTCATAAAGTCAGCCGTGGAAGAAACTTTCGGCGTCAATTTGGCTTTTGGGCGTCAAATTGACTGGCAGTCACATTACAGGAATAGAAGAAACTTTAATGTGTCGTATACGTTCAAAATATTTATATTATATTATATAAAATATTTTTTTAATAATTAATTGGTTATTATATATAATATGATTAATGAGTACTTTATACATATAGCATGAGTCACTCAAACATCTTCAGGAAAGGGACTTACCTTTTTTTTTTTTTTTTGATATTATAAGTACCATTACAACTAATATAATTCATAGATAAGGATTTTACAGTATGATTAGGAACTAAACACTTTATTTTACTTTACTCCTAATAGTAGAGAGAGAGGGACTCATACTAAGTGAAAAAATCATCCTTCAACTAGAGAGACTTATAAATAATTTATTCGTACACTAATGGCTCACAGGGCAATTATCTATTTTTCTTGGGTTTGGCCAACACGCCAGACCAAAACCACTTGAGAGTTGAAAGGGACTTACCTTATTTGCTCCGTATGTGTTGAGTCAATGTTACCAAAAATGTAATAGGCCAGAAAGCAGCGTACTGCTCAAGATGGATGAGAACTAAGTCAATATCGTTTGACATTGTACAGTATTATGCTGGACAAAATATATCCTTTTTTTTTTCTTAACAAAAAATTATTTATAATTCTCAAATTTGGAACATTATTAGGTTTGATAAGTATTTTGAGGCTGATAAATTTGTTCTATGATTTTGTTAACATAATCATGTTGTCTTATAATGCAGGAAAATAATATCTATACATACAAAAAAATAAAAGTAAGTATTATGAAAAAGTTTTTTTATTTTTTTATTTTTAATGCTGTGGCAGGGAGGATCAAATTCAAAGGAAATCATCTACATTTTATGTTTTAGAAGTGAGACTTAAACTTTTGATCTTTTAAGATTAAGGAAAGTCTTCAATTGATGAAAAAGTTAATATATCTAATAACTCACAAACTTGCAAGTGATAATATTAAAATCAAATTGTCATAAGAGAAAGACTATATGTACACACACATTCACTTATCAACAACCATTTATACTTAATCAATGGTGTAGATTCAATGTATTGACTTAATTAATTTCATAATGCATTGAGATAAAATTATTATTATTACTATTATTATTATATATACACCATACTATTGATGCTTTGATGAAATTTAATTAATTTTGATGAAATTTTTTGATATTGATGATAATATTTATAAAGTATAACAAAAAAAAATTCGAGTTCAATAACTATTTTTTCCAAAACTCTTTGAGCTAAAACATTAATAATTAAGGAAATACGAGAAATGTTAAAAAAGAAAAAAAAAAAAAAAGGTTCATGTATCTGATAAATTTTCATTGCCTTTCCCGTAATATAACTCATTATTCGATCTTAACGTCCATACATAAAAACTCATCAAATTCATTAATAATTATGTGTAAATTAAATTGTTTAGTTTTGATCTTTGTTTATTTTATTTTAGTATCTTCATTTTAAATAACTATATATCTTCTTGCAAATTAACATTTTTGAACTGCGATTTTTCACTACGAAAGGTCCCATGACAATACCAACAGTTGATTTGTTTTTAGCCTGCAATTTTAAAACAGCTAAAGGAAATCCAATATTGTTATTGTTGTGGTATCAGATAGTGCTTCAAAATTTCAAATTTCTGTAAAACTTTCATTAAGGCGGGAATTTTTAAATTTTTTAGAATATTTAATTTTATTTACGTCAAGAGATTAGTTCGCCATGGGCCAGTTCTAACATGAAATTCTCGTGAGGGAGAGGCACGTGAACATACAATGATTAACTTGTCACATAAATCTTGTGAGTGAGTGGTTAATGTGGTTCACCCAAAACTTCTTTTTCCAACTAAGAATCATTGACCATACTTTCCTGGAAAATTCACTAGCAAGAAAGTCAGGTACTAAAAAATGTGACTCTACTAATTCTATTTGAAAAACAAATGCTACCAAATATTGCTTGCACTTATTCTTCGGATAGATCATGAGAACACCTATTAACATTAATAAGGCTCCTTTCTTATAAAATCTTGAGATATTATGAAAAACCCCCTTAAAAAGTAAAATAATGGTGAATTAGTCCCAATTTTTTTTTATTAGGTGAATCGCCTTCTGCCGTTAACTATTTATCTAAAAAGTTAACATTTTCCATCCAAAATTATACAAGGACCAAAATACCCTCATCAAGATTATGTGAAATACTTATTATACCCTTCAAACATATGTAATAACTAAAATAACTTTTAAATTATTAATTAATAATAATATTAAATAAAAAATTTGAAAAATAAAAAATAATTAATTAGCAAAAGTTTAATTGATTTTCAAGGTTCGATCTTCATCTTCAAACAACCTAGCTTAATCAACAAACAATCCATCTTCAACCTACTAGACCTAGTTCATCAACAAACAACCCAGTTCATCAAAAACAACCCACCTTCATCAACAAACTATACCACCAACAATCAATCCCTATAAAAGCCACACAAAACACCATACAAAACAATCCATTCATCATCCCAACAAAATAAACTAATGCCATAAACATTAACCCACAATCTCATCTTCAACATCTCCAAAATAAACAAACCCACAAAACCATCAAAATTTGTATATTTAATTAAAATCCAAAAATTAAAAATAAAAAAAATTGACAAATTAAAAAAAAAAAAAATCGACAAACCCAATTGAATCTAGTTGATGAACCTAGGTTCAACTGGGCTCGATTTGAATCTAGGTTCATCGAACCTAGATTCAACTGGATTCGACAGAACTTAGATGAATCTGGGTTCGTTGAACAGAATCTAGTTTCATCTGGGTTCAAACCCAGATTTTAGAATCTAAAGAAGAAGAAGAATAAGAGAAGAAGAAGAAAAAGTGAGAGAGAAAGTGTAGGCTATGCAGAACTTAGATTTTGAAGTAGAAGAAGAGAGAGAGAGAGAGATGGAGACCGGGTTTTGATTAGGGGATTTTGTAATTTATATTTAATTATTTAGTTTTTTATTTAATTTAAATAAAATTATTCATCTAATTACCATGATACCCTTCAACTTTAACACCAATTGGTTTTTTTAACCAGTAGGGGGCAATTCATCTAATAAAATAAAAATTGAGGCTATTCACCATTATTTTACTTCTTAAGGGTTTTTTTCATAATATCCCTAAAAAGGAAATCTTCTCTTACTTAATATTGCATAAAGGGAGAAATTGTGACAATTTCAATGAGGAAGAAAACAAAAGTTTTGAGGAAAAAAAAAAAAAAAAAGAAACCCCAAATGGAGATCGGCAGTTTATTATATAGGTCCAATTGAACTTGCAATTTGGGAACAATTCTTTACTTTTCATGATATTTATGGAAATTCTTCGATAACTCTTCTTCGTAAACATGATGACGTAACAACGTAATACAAAATAGAGAATTTTTTTTTCCTTGAAGCTACTTCGAAACTACTTTGTGATTTCTCTTTTGATCTTTTATGGATAGTGATTATATTCTTGCTTTGCTTTTGGTTTTACTCTTTGTCATATGAGGCATACAAGTAAAGAATTTGGAATTGTCTTTTTTCCTTGAATTTGATAACTTTTTTACTCTTTATGTCAGGATGCGTGATCTAATTATGGTAATAAATCAATGGACCGTGAGGAGGTGATTGCTTTCCAATATCAATTTATCAACAACTAATAATATGGTTAAAAAAATATGAGGAAAAATTTAGGTGAAGAGATGATCCATTTTTTATCATTTTAATTAGGGTTTAACTACCTTACCCAATCACTAACTTTACCTCTCAATTGGAGCCATTAAATTGGTTGTAAGGGTGATTATTGAAACCAATTCAATGGTTTCAATTAAGGGGTAAAGTTAGTGGGTAGCTAATGTAGTTAAACCCTTTCAATCAATTGGTGGTTAGGATGTAAATGCTTTCCACTAAAACTTTACCAATAACCTATCACATGGTTTAAAAAATGAGGAAAAAGTTGAGGTGGAGAGAGAATACAAATCCTATCATTTCAATCAATGGGTGGTTAAGATATAATTACTTTCTACTAAACTCTATCAACAACCAATCACATGTTTTCAAAAGATGAGGTAACAGTTAAGGTGGGGAGAGCATCTAAATTCATATAACACTCACTTAGTGGATGAGATTGTTCATCACTTTCCTTCTAAATATCATATGGTGCAACACAATTGTAATTTTGAATTAAAAGCTTAGATTGATACATAAATGATGTGATTTTATTGAACAAAGCTACACATAATGTGAAATGACTACTTGCTATTTACATAGATTACACGTTTCATTTAAGAATGCTTAAATTGTGATCAATGGATAGAATAACATGATCCTAAGTCATATTCATCTATATTCACATCATAAGCCTACTGTCATTAATTCTTGGTGAAGAATTCCACAAATGGAATCCAAAAATATCAAAGTTGGAAAAGGAATATTAGAATTTAACTAGCTGATAAAGTACAAAAGCTAATTAGATTTTTTTTTTTATACTTTGCTTCTTCATGTAAAAAGAAAAAGACTTTTTACTTCTAAAGGAATTTGCACTAATATAGGGTTGTTTGGCAATTTCTATAATTTTTCCTTCAGATTATCAGGAAAATAGAAAAAAAATTTCTCCGTATTTTCATTCAATAAAAGTCTTTCACATGATTACATATTCATGTCTCCTAAAAGACTTGGAAAAGACTTGGAAAACATGAACATCGCTTAGTACAACAAATTGATTTTTAAAACGAAAATGATAAAGAAAAGTTGTTCTCTTAGTGGAGTGTAGAAAATTGAAGTAAGAGTGAGATTGGGTGTAAGGAAAACTCATATACAAGTTTATGCGATAGGGACCATAACAATGAATAAGAAAAATTTGAGTCAAGCAATCTGATGTATCAACCCGCTCACAATATGTGAAGTTGATTCAAAAAACAAAACTCTAAAGTTTATATTTTCTCATTTGGGTCGATGGATATATCATAAGTAATATGGTATGTTCTTGAAAATAAGAAACCATATAATGTATAGATTCCTAAACCAGTTTATTATGCGGGAAAACTATGTGTCAATATAAATACTCTCTTGATAGCTTGAAAATTGTGTGGTTATAATCTTTATAAAAATCACTTGTAAATGTTAATATAATTAATTACAAACCTTTAATGCGTTACCCAAAAAAATCTCATAAAAAAAGTAATTAAAAATTATAAATAGATAAAAGGAAGCATCCTGGAAAATGGAGGCCCATGAATTCCTTATGTTTTCTGATCACGCAAATCCTGCAAGCTCTAAAACAATACACACCGAATCAGTTTCCTATACCAATACAGCTTTTATAGAAAGACAGGATTGAGGAAGCAACAGTGAAATTTCATGCCTCTGTAAGTTTACTATAAAAGCAGTCTTTGAAGTCTTGGTTTTTCACACTTACAAGTTGCAAAGCCTGATTTTTTTTTTGTCTTTTCTTCCATTGTTGTTACCAGTCTTATTTGGAGTCATGACTTTACGGTTTCGAAAACCAAGTCAAGAGATCGTCCTGGACGATCATGAAGGTGTTGTTTCGTTGTCAAAAGTTCACCAGAGGAGGTGGCGGATGGCTTTCAGGGCCATATATTTCACCAGGGTTCTTGTTTCCTTGACCAGGAAAGTGCTTGCTCAAAACAACAAACTTCTGCGTCCCTCTCTATCCTATGTTGCCATTGACATTGGAAGCGAAAATCCTGGTGCTGGAAGCCCGGACAGGAGCCTATCTTTTCTTGAAGTTGATAAGAGGATGATAAGTGAGATGGTGAGAGAGAAAAGCTTTGAGTCTTTGAGAAATCTTGGAGGAGTGAAACAGGTGGCTCAGGTTCTACGAAGTGATCCGAAAAGTGGTGTCAGAGACAGTGAAGCTGATCTTGTGGTGAGAAGGAACATTTTCGGAGACAACAGGTATGCAAAACAGCCATTGAAAAGCTTTATGAGTTTTGTTGTTGAGGCATTGAAGGATACAACTATTATTATACTTTTGGTTTGTGCTGTGCTTGCTTTGGGGTTTGGTATCAAACAAGAGGGTATAAAAGATGGGTGGTATGATGGTGGTAGTATTATAGTTGCTGTGTTTTTGGTTGTCATTGTCTCTGCTGTGAGCAATTTCAAGCAAAATAGACAGTTTGAGAGACTTGCTGATGAGAGCAGTGATATAAAGGTGGAGGTTGTGAGAGGTGGGAGGCACAGGCCTGTTTCAATTTTTGATATTGTTGTGGGGGATGTTGTGTTTTTGAAGATTGGTGATCAGATTCCAGCTGATGGGTTGTTCCTGGAAGGCCATTCCATGAAGGTTGATGTGTCAAGCATGACTGGTGAGAGTGACCATGTTGAGATTGATGAGAGAAATCCATTCTTGATATCTGGAACAAAGGTCACTGATGGCTATGGAGTCGAGCTTGTGACTTCTGTTGGGATGAACACAGACTGGGGAGAGATGATGGGTGCTATCAGCCATGAATTGAATGAAGAGACGCCGTTACAGGCTCGTTTGAATAAACTGACTTCGTACATTGGGAAGATTGGATTGGCAGTGGCGGCAGTTGTTCTTGTGGTGATGCTGATTCGATATTTCACAGGAAACACCAGAGATGAGATGGGAAACAAAGAGTATCTTGGACAGAAGACGAAATTTGACAATGTGATGAATTCTGTTGTGGGGATTGTTGCTGCAGCTGTGACAATTGTGGTTGTGGCAATTCCTGAAGGCTTGCCTCTGGCTGTGACTCTGACACTGGCTTTTTCCATGAAGAGAATGATGAAGGACAATGCTATGGTGAGGAAACTCTCTGCCTGTGAGACAATGGGTGCAGCCACAACAATCTGTACAGATAAAACAGGCACTCTAACGTTAAATCAAATGCAGGTTATGGAATTCTGGCTTGGAATGGAAGCAATGGAGGGTGACAAGTCCTTGGAATCAGCACCAAATGTTTATGAATTGCTGCAGGAAGCTGTTGGCTTGAACACGATTGGGAGTGTTTATAGAGAGAATTCTACATCAGCTCCTGAGATTTCTGGTAGTCCAACTGAGAAAGCTATACTTTCTTGGGCTGTGGTGGATTTAGGTATGGATGTTGATGTGCCAAAACAGAATTGTGAGATAATACATGTTGAGGCCTTCAATTCGGAGAAAAAGAGAAGTGGGGTTTTGATGAGGAAGATTGGTGAAAAGGCTGTTCACACACACTGGAAGGGAGCTGCAGAGATGATTGTAGCGGTGTGTTCACATTATTATGATGGAAGTGGGACTATCAAAGAAATGGATGATGAAGAAAGAAGGAAAATTGGGATGATTGTCAAGGACATGGCAGAGAAGAGCTTGAGATGCATTGCATTTGCCCACAAAAAAACTGAAGAGGAAGTTCTTGAGAAGCTTGAAGAAACTGGATTCACATTGTTGGGGCTTGTTGGCTTGAAGGATCCCTGTCGTCCTGGCGTCAGAAAAGCTGTAGAAAGCTGTAGAAATGCAGGAGTGAAAATCAAGATGATAACAGGAGACAATGTGCACACAGCGAGAGCTATAGCTATCGAATGTGGAATTCTGAATCTTGATGAGGGTTTAGGCTCTGAAGCTGTGGTGGAAGGTATAGAATTCAGAAATTACACAACTGAAGAAAGGATGGCAAGGATTGAAAAGATTCGAGTAATGGCTAGATCTTCCCCATTTGACAAGCTTTTGATGGTGAAAAGCTTGAAGGGGAAAGGCCATGTTGTGGCAGTCACTGGTGATGGCACCAATGATGCACCTGCCCTGAAGGAAGCCGACATTGGACTCTCTATGGGAATCCAAGGGACTGAAGTCGCGAAGGAGAGCTCAGATATTGTCATCCTGGATGATAATTTCGCTTCTGTGGTGACAGTTTTGAGGTGGGGAAGGTGCGTGTACAACAACATTCAGAAATTTCTTCAATTTCAGCTCACTGTCAATGTTGCCGCCCTTGTCATAAATTTTGTCGCGGCCGTTTCTTCAGGAAAAGTCCCTTTAACGGCTGTGCAGTTGCTGTGGGTGAACCTAATAATGGATACTTTAGGTGCATTAGCATTGGCCACAGAGCAGCCCACCAATGATCTCATGAAACAGCCACCTGTAGGCCGATCCAAGCCGCTTATAACAAGAATCATGTGGAGGAACCTCATAGCTCAGGCTGTTTTTCAGGTAACTATCTTACTGACTTTACAATTTCAGGGAAGATCCATCTTTCATGTGTCTGAAACAGTCAAGAACACCATGATCTTCAACACTTTTGTCCTCTGCCAAGTCTTCAATGAGTTCAATGCCAGGAAGATTGAAAAGAAGAACATATTCCAGGGGATTCACAAGAACAAGCTGTTTATAGGAATCATTGGAGTCACCATAGTTCTTCAGATGGCAATGGTAGAGTTCCTGAAGAAGTTTGCCAACACTGAGAGGTTGAATTGGGGGCAGTGGGCTGTCTGCATTGGCATAGCTGTTCTGTCATGGCCAATTGGTTTTGTAATCAAGTGCATTCCAGTTTCTGGCAAGCAAAGATTTCTCAAGTTTACAGCTTCTCCAATCTGATCCACATACCCAATATTATTTCTATACCTTAAACAAAGTTAGCTAATTTAGTTTACAGACATGTCTTAGTAGTTAGTTTTACTTGTAAAAAGTCGATCGGATTTGTTAGTTCATGACCAAAAATTTTATTATTAATATTGTTCTTAATTATCATGTGCATTTTTCACTTTGAGTTGTGGGCATATGAGTCATAAAACAAAGGGGAAAAACATAAAAAATTCAAAGTAATTTTCACCTGTTAGTATCGGATACAAAAGCTTAGACTGATAAAAAATGTCCAACAAATAAGATCTCTAACACATCCTCTCATGTGGTGCTAGAATGATGGGCTTGACACCTGACTCCAAATATTACTAGTGACTCCCTATATTATCACGCGGGCAGTTTAAATGCAGACTCCTGGGGACAACACAAGGTCTGATACCATATTAATAACCATCAAAATTATCTCATGTTTATAGCTTCTCCTACCTGAACCACATAGACATTTCTTAGTTCAACTTGTTTATAGTATGTCTGATTTCTTAGTTCATGACTTGAAATTTTATATTGAATATTATTCTTAATTACCATGTTCACTTTTACCTTTTGTTGTTGGCATCTCAATGGTAAAGCAAACATTAAAAATTATAAGTAGTTTCCACCGGATATTAGTTGCAGGACAAGGAAAATCTGTGACTCTTTTGAGTTTGAGCTTGGCCTAACATCAGAAAAAGGCAATTAAGTCTGTCATCAATAGGCCTGTTCTGGATAAGCAAAATAAAGTGCTTTTTGTCGAAAGCACTTTAGCTCAGTAATGCTGGTTACAGAAAGTTTTAATAAATACCCTGGAGAAGAATAATATGAACTACTCAAAGAGTAATTCTATTCAGAAAACAGTTTTTATTTAAATCTATATGCCACTATAGATATTGGTTGTTAGTCTTGCATAGGAATGAAAGTTGCTTCAATTGTAATAATGAAGAAAAAATCTTTTATGGGTTTGTCTCACTGCTGATATGATGAGATAGACCAATCAAAGAGTGACACAACCCCATCTTTTTTTTTTTTAATAATTTTTTTTGTCTCTCTTACATTTCTCATTAGTTTTTTTATTTTTCTCTTACATTTTCTGTTGGTCCGTCTCACCATATCAACAGTAAGATGGATTTATGGAAGACTTTCTCAATGATAAGAGTAGAAAGTTACCATTTCCCATTGCGCACATCCCTTCATGACCATCGGAACACGTCAATCAAAGAGACAATTACCATTTCCCACGTAGTAACTCATGTTTGCATTTAATGCGCTGTCAAAGCATTAAATGTAGGATTGTTGCTACCCTAGTTGGAACGTAGGCACCTGATTTGAACAGATTTGACTTAACCGGATAGCTTCCAATCAAGTCGGTATGGGGGTAGTGTATAGGTGTGAGATAGGGCCAATGGAAAGTGGACACGTTAGCATGATAGAAACATGACACGTGGCATATTGTCTAGACTTCGGGTAGAGGTTACATTAGATACGTTAAATTATGCTTAGTAATTCGTCATTGAAGGCAAGAAATGATGACCTTCGAGGGAACTATTCTAGTAAATCAGTAACATATGTCCAACATGGAGCGAACATTTGTTAGCATGAAGTTGATTTAATCGACAAATGACAAACACCTTTGCATGCATCATGATACTTGGAAAGTAAGTTTTGTTCCCTTATAAAAAGTGATTTTGCAGTTCATCATTCATTCAGAGTGGTTCTACTGCCTGCTTTTATTGAGAAAATTGTTTTTATAGAGATAAAACATTGACTTACGCATCAAAGGGTGTTTCCGGAGATAACCTCTGGACTACCTTAATGAAGGTTTTACTTATTTTGCAAGTGGAGTCACCATAGTTCTTCAGATGGCAATGGCGGAGTTCCTGATGAAGTTTGCCACCACTGAGAGGTTGAATTGGGGGCAGTGGGCTATCTGCATAGGCATCGCTATTCTGTCATCGCCAATTGGTTTTCTGTTCAAGTGCATTCCAGTTTCTGGCAAGCAAAAATTTCTCAAGTTTATAGCTTCTCCAATCTGATCCACATACCCAATATTATTTCTTTGGCATAAATAAAGTTAGGTAATTTAGTTTACAGACATATTTTAGTAGTTAAGTCTACTTGTAATGACTCAATCTGATTTCTTAGTTCATGACTGAATTTTATTTTGAATATTGTTCTTATTGTGTGCATTTTTAACTTTGATTTGTAGGCCGCATATCAGTCGTAAAACAAACAAAAGATACATAAAAAAATTAGGAGTTTCCATTCGTTATTATCAAACCTAAAAGTTTAGACTGATAAAAGAGAGTCTAACAAATAAAATCTCTAACACCCCCCCTCATGTAGTGCAAGAATGACGGGCTTGTAACATGACTCCAAATATTACTAGTGACTCTTTATATTATCACATGGGCAGTTTCAATGTAGATTCTTGATACATCCCAAGTTTTGATATCATACTAGCAATCATGAAGTCAAAAAGTTTAAACTAGTGGTAAAGAGCCCAACGATACTATATAAGGTTTCTAACCATCTGTTACTCTTTTGAGCCTGGCCTAGTATTAGAAAAATCTATTAACACTGTTATCGCTAGATTTGTCCTGGAAAAGCAAATTAAAGTGTTTCTGTGTACATTGATGATTGCAAATGTTGGATTCCAATTTGATGTGGAATTTTGAGTTGATATGATGTATATATGTTTTCCTATTTTATATCTCATTTCTTCAACAAATTAATTGATAATTTCATTGAAAAGGGAGGATGGTAATAAAAAACATTTATTTTAATGTAGTATCAAAGTAAAAGGTCTGTTTGGTATTGCTTTTGAAAAGTTAAAATCTTATTATTAATAATTTTGGGATAAAAAAAGGGTATTTGGTCAACTTTCAAAATTATCAGATTTGATAGCAATTTCAAGAAATATGTGGTGGGGCATTTTTATAAAGTATTTGTGAAATAATCAGCTATGATATTTAATGAATCTTTTAATGTCCAAATCATCCTTATTAATCATAATAAAAAGATCACTTGTATCCTAACATTAATTCTACAAAATTATATGTATACCCAATATAAATTAAAATATTATATTACTATGTTTAATTTGGATATTTATAAATTCTCAACATTTGACATAATTTTACTAAACGTACCGCTTTTGATGTTTATAGTAGTTTTAACAGCCAAATTAGATAAATGTTGGCCTTATTAATTGTGTAACAATATATACATATATATATATATATATATTTAAGAATAGCTAATGTGACTATTTAAAACCTACAACTAGGGATCACAATTTCATTGCAAACCCATGGATTTTAACCCACAATAGACGGGTGAGAATTTAATTAAATGAGTTCGTGACAGGTGTGGATACTAAATTTCAAATCTAAAGCAGGTTCGGGTTCGAGTGTGGGTGCCAAAAAAAATCCACACCTGTGAACCCACAATATTGCTTTTTTATATATAATATTAAATAACATTTATAATTGTTAATTTTATTTTGAAAGATTTTACATTATTTGTTATATATGTTGTTTGAAGTTCAAATTTATTATGTATTTGGCCAATGCTTTGACATATTTTGTGTTGTATGTGGATTTATGTAATTATGTCTTTTATTTTGAATGTATGATAAATTTCAGTTTCGTCCCTATTTTTTGAGAAACTACTAAATTGTTAACTATGCATTGCAAAACAATTCAAACATCCCTAAAGTTTCAAAAAGTTATCTAAATAGTCCTTATCATTAGTCCATTGTTAGTCAAAGGTTAAGTTGACTTTGATCAATAGGGGCAATTTTGACATTTCTATATCGCCATCAAGAGGATGCCATATGTATGGTCAGAATTAAAATAATTAAAAAAAAGGAAAAAATAAAAAAAATAAAAAAGATAGATCTACACTGTCCATCTTTAAGATGGATTGTGGAAATGAAAACCTAATTAAAATATAAAGAAAAGCAAAACAAATAATAGAAAAGATATATCTACATTGTCCATCTTTAAGATGGACAAAGAAGAAAAAAAAAAAATAAAAATATTTTTTTAAAAAATAAAAATATCAAAAAAATTTTAGATCGGTGATGATTTGGTCTTAGCCAGATCGTCAACATAGTCTTTACTAGATTATGATCTGCTAATGAACCAAATCGATGATCAGGTCATCACTAGATCCCAATTTGGTGATGATGATCCGGTTCATCGCCATCAACAATTAGATAATTGATATAATTTGGTGATGAACCGCATTGACCATTTGGTTCGTCACTATCAATACTAAATTGAAACCAAGATTGAAGCCATATGTGGTTAAGTAACCATATAAGCTATGTTTGGGTATTTTTTTATTTATTTTTTTAATTTCAATTTTTATTTTTAAGTTGATTTTAATTATGTTTTATCTTCACCATCCATCTTAAAGATGGACGGTGAATATTTTCTATTTCTTTTAAATGTCAATTTGTATTTTGTGTATTTTATTCTCTACCATCCATCTTTTGAGATGGATAGTAGAGATCAAATTTTTATTTTTATTTTATTTAATATTTTTAATGTATTTTAATAATAAGGATAAAATAGTCACCGTCACTCTTAGTTAACGTTAACCATTAACTTTCTAGTCATAGGGACTAGATTGATTTTTTACAAAATTTTAGGGATGTGTGGCGACACATAGTTAAAAATTTAATAATTTCTCAAAACATAAAGATGAAATGAAAATTTGTCCTTGAATTATTATGTTAGATGTTAGAATTACATTTTAGGTTGGAATATTAAATTTAATTCTATTTTGTAGTTGATGTTATTGTTAGGATATGGAAATAATATCATTTGTACTTATTAAGTGATATTTGAGGAAAAAATTTTCTATGAAAATTGGTTTGATTTTTTTTTTTTTTCATTTTTTTAAAATGTTGCAAGGTTTGTAGGTGGGATTTGGTTCCACCTGCACCCACGAACTTTTCATGGGTGCGAGTGTTGGTGCAATTGTTTTTTGCAGGTTTGGGAGTGGGTTTTGGGAAATTGCTTAAACTCAACCCTGCTGCCATTCCTACCTACAACAATACCAAAGTGGTCCTAATGCCCACAAATTTCTTAGAAGGTCTACCAAATCTATTCGAATGATCATGTAATCACTTTAGAAAATTTTACCAAAGACTTTTCTTATACCAAAATGATCAAATAATCAAATTTTAAGTTCTCAAAAACAATACTAAAAGGGGCTATGGTCAGTTTTCAGCTCTGATTTTTGTTACTATTGTGTACGTTGGCCGATTCTTCTTTAAATTATTTGTGAGTTTGCCCAGACTAGGCCTTGAACAAATTTTGTATTGAGTGATGATATTTGCATCCCATTAAAACTGTATGTACAGCCCTTTTGTAAATACACTTCATTAAAGATTGTTTTAAAAAATTATAATTTATTAATTATACCCACTTAATATATACAATATTATTTTTAAATTTTATTGTATTATAGATTTATAAATAATATATCATCAATATTTTTTTATGTAAATTAGGATATTTATTTTAATATTTGATGAGGTGTGCTTACTAAAGATTGTACATATGGTATAAGAAAAGTGTTAAAATTGTTATTCTTTTGCATTTTTATCCTAACTTTTTACTGCGTAGTTGCAAAACTATATAGTAAGGAGACAACATTCTTTTAGTGCAAGTGTGATTTCGATTGCCAAATATAGGAATCCCTATCGGGGTGTTCCTTATCAAGGAAGTAATTATCAGCCTTGGAGAAAATATCGAAATATGAAATCTAGAAGTATCATTATAAATATTGAGAATATTCTCAAAATATTGAGAATTGAGAATATTTAGAGTTATATTTGATATGTATCATATAAAATAAGAAAACTATTGAGAATTACTTTCTTCTTCTTGATTTACACCTCTTAGCGTGCCCCGATTCAAGAATTTAGGAAGGAGAACAATCCTCTTGACTCTAAAATTATTATCATAATGATTTAATAATCATTATTGCCTTGTTTGAATGATCATATTAGATTGGATTACAATGAATCAATCTAATTGAATATAATATTATCACATGTTTGGTGCATTATCATATAGGATTATAAACAAATTTAATAAAATTTGATTAAATTAGTTATTAAATTTAAGGGTAAAAATCATTTTGATTCCTAAATTTTGAGAAATTATCAAAATTTTAATTATGTTTAAAAAAAAAAGATCAAATCATTTCTAACTTTCCAAAAAAATGTCAAATTAGTCTCTCTTATCGATCAATGACGGTCAAACTTAACGGAAAATGTAAAATGACTCATTTATTTTTGAGCTTAGTTAAATTTTGTAAAATAACAATTTTACGCTTAAACTCTTTTTTTTTTCGAGGATATGGATTTAAAAAAGTAAACTAAAATAATAAAATAAAATCATTTAAATATTAAAAAATACTATCAGATTAAGTGTACGTTTGATACAGCTTATCTACTGGTCAAAAATACTTTTTTAATGTTAAAAACTCTACTTAATTATTTTTGCATCGTTTGATTGACATTTCAGTAAAGCTTTTGGGGAATTAAAAAAGCTGAAAAAGGTCTACTTGGAGAATCTCAAAATTTGAGCTTTTCCAAGTAGATCTTTTTGAACTTTTTTTAAAAGATTAAAATGTCTATTATACCTCCGTTTTATTTTGTTAATATCTTTATACCCTTATAACTCTATTACACTTTCTTTATAAATATGAACACATAGCCTCCACTTTCGTTTACTTTTTATTTCATAAAAACTTTTGAGAACTCTTCTTTAACTGATAAGTTTTTTTATATTTTATGTTTTTTTATTGCATTTTTTTTTACTCTTTATTGTCATGAATATTATATGTCATATTTGTTATATATATAATGCAATTGGTTTTGTTATTAGTTCATTGATATATACATACATATTTGTTATATATATAATGCAATTGGTATTGTTATTGGTTCATTGAAGATGTAAAACCTTATTAATAAATATAAATAAACACTTTTCTTTTGAAAATAAAAAATAAAGAAACAAAATAATTTTACATCTATTTTATTGAAAATATGTGTTTTGAAAATATACTTATATCATGTAATCATTAATTGCTTGATTGATTAATTTTGTATAGTTGATGTGGAAGCCATTACATTCCCAGAATGAATATACTATTCTTTTTCCTCATATCCTTTTTGGTAAATTAACAATCTAAAAAGTGCTTTAAAAATAATTTAACCAAACAGTCTATAATTTAAAAAAAAGCTTTTTTAATTGACAACCAAACAACCAATAACTTTTTTTCAAAAGATCTATTTCCAAAAAATCTACTTCTAAAATATCTACTTGGACAAACTATATCAAACTAAGCCTAAATAAACCATTGACAGATTTTTATCCAATCATTTACTAGATTGATTCACTACTGGATCAAAAACAACAAAACCAAATCAAATGTTAAAAAAAAAAAATCAAGACTGAAAACAACCAAGTCAAATAAAAAACGAAAAAAACAACCATGTACTTTTCCAACACTTCACCAGATCAAATGAATAGTATTCATCTTCACCAGATCTTCAACAGTTCTTCAGGATCTACTTATTGAATGACTATTTATCTCCATAAAAAACAACCCAATCAAATGAAAAAGGAAAAACATCAAGACCGCCCAAAAAAAAGATCAATATACAAGTATACAAATCTCAAAAGAGCGTACAAATCTCCAATAGACAAATCTGAGACTTCAAACTTCACTTTAATATACAAATCTCAAAAAAGCATACAAACACGCATAGCGATGTATTACACAAAGCGTGGAAAATGGTGAAACAAAACAACAACAGAAGCAGCTGTAGCACACTTGAATGAGAGAACAAGAAGTCAAAGTTGAGGGGCGCCTCTGGTATATGGTGAAACAAAACCTCACCATATATTGTTGATCTGCTGTGTGCTGCTGCTTTCATTGGCTGAGATGGAGGGGCCTTCAGACTTCACCATATGAGAACCTCTACCATTGATATCAAGCCCCTGCAATCTGCCAAGAGGATCCTGCTGCGACATCTCTGAGAAGGCATGCGAGTGAGTTGCGGCTAGCATAGGCTGGTGGGACGATCTGGTTAAGACCAGATCGGCGACGATCTGGTTAAGTGACCAGATTGACTCACAAATTTTATTTTATTTTTTAAATTTTATTAATTGTTTATTCTTCAATTTTATTATTTTTAAAAATTATCTTAATTGTTTATTTTTATTTTTATTAATTTTTTTTCAAATTATTTAGTTTGTATATATATTAAGATCCTAAATTATGATTGAAAATGACAAAACTACCATTACTCATCATGTTGTTTGTTAAATTTGACGTTGATGGAATTAGGGATGACAAAAATACCCGATTCGATCCAAACCCAAAAAAATCCGATCTATTTGGAGCGGGTTTGGAGCTAAAAAAATTGACTTTAGGGCGGGTTTGGAGCCAAAGGACTGATCCGATCGGGTTACCGAGTCAAGAACGAGGCAAGCTTTTTTGTCCCGATCCACCCTATTAACTCGACATATAAATAAAAAAAAATTAAAAAAAAACTAACAAGCAATAACAACTATTTCTCCCGTTCTCCTATTCTCCATCTTGTCTGTTCCCCTGTCATCAGTTTGTTCCCCTATTTTATTTGTACATATGTGTAGGGTTAGATAAAAAAGCTCAACAAGTTGATTGTTATAAAGAAGATAGTGATGGTGATGGTGAATGGCTAAATTATGATAATTATATATTACACTTTTAATATTATTTTTATATAACTTTAAAACTTATTAACTAATTTTTTTTTTTTTTTGGGTTATAGGTTCGTGTTTGAAAGCATTAGGATGAATTTTTAGCATGGATTTTTGTAAAGTTTTCGGTTATTTATTTATTTAGTGTTTTTAATGAAACTTGATTATATTGTTGCTATTATTTTGACATTTATGATTATGTAGTATTAATATTTTGGATTGTGTAATGACATGTTATCATAAATGTAGTTAATCTTGTGATATTTGTTTTTTTTTTTTTTTTTACATATTTGTTTTAGTTAAAAATTAAATCGGGTCAATGGGTCGGACTCGGGGCAAGTCCCTCCAATTGGATTTGGGTTTGGGGCAGAAAGTAGTGATCCGTTTAGGGCAAGGGTTGGGTTTGGAGCATCCCTAAAAAATTTCAGATCGGGTTCAAAAAGGACAAAACCCAATCCGATCCGATCCGATCCATTGCCATTCCTAAGCGGAATCAATTAATACGATACTTTTTAAAATAATTAAAAATGATTTGATGTATACAAGAGCTAAATCATTTTTATCTTAAATTTAATGTAAATATCTCATTTTTTAATGAAACAAAATATAATTTTAAAAAATATTATAATTATTTGTAATAAAAGCATTAATAACATTTAAAAAAAATTATAGTTATAAATAAAATAAAAGCAAATTACACGAACTCCCTTAGATAAGGCTTTTAACAGTCGGAAAAGAAGTTTAATTTTTGTAACATGACACCTCACTTTAACAGTCAAAAGCTGACAAGTCTAATGATGTTTGAAGGGCAAAGATGAAAATGGCATTCGTTTTTAAAATAATTTCTTTTAAAATTTAAATTAATAAAATTAATTTAATAAAAAATAAATTAATAAAAAACAATATTTCATTTAAAGGCCTGGTTTAAAACTCATGTTCAACTGAGCCCAGATCTTAAAGGGGAAAAAAAATTGTAGTCAATCTTCAACTGGCCTTTAAACAAAGAAAAAAAAAAAAAACAATATTTCGTCGAACATGTTGTCTGCAACAGCGGCAATAGCACCAACGACCACTAACTCTGTCCTCGTCTGTCACCTAGATTCACCAACAACAGTGGTGGGTTTTTTTTTTTTTTTTTTCCCTTGAACAGAACGTCTTTCTCCGATTTATGTCACTTTCATATGCCATTGAACATACCAGTAGAATCACAGACTAACTCCAACAAAAAGGGCAAAGTTAGATTCACACAGATTAGTCTGGTCTGGAAACAGAAAAACAAAAGAAAAAAATGGAGGTGAGGTGAGAAAAGCTATGCAGTTCCTCTACTGCAGTCTTTATCATCATAAGGAGTGTCGATAGCTCAGACGCTGGGAAAAGCTCTGGTGTATGACGTTTAAGAGAAGAAAGGGAAGGAGATGTAGATTAATTAGAAGAGAGAGCTTTAGAGAGAGGAAACGACGATGTTTTTTGCCGCTGTCACCGTCGATTGGCCCAGTGGTCCTGTAAAGTAGGTAAAAAATCTGGGTTCGTCGAACCCAAATGAAGATTTCATATGGGTTCGTCGAACCCAGATAAGTTCATCTGGGTTCATCGATCCCAGGTAGATTTATGGAGCTTCCGGTGTTGTCTTTGACATCGAACCCAGATGTGGAGAAGTGGAGTTCAACTGGTTATATCTGGAGATATGAAGGTGATGTTTGTTTGAAGAGCGGAAGGAGAGGAGGATTGATGTTTGTTTATTTGTTGAATTCATGTTGGTTGGATGGTAGTTTTAGGAACGCTCCATCGCCATTTTTTTTTTCCAACTTTGATTTTTTTTTTTTTTTAAGATGGAGATTTTCATCTTCATGTTTTACTTTTAGAATTATTTTGAAAAAAATTTAAAATAATTAATTTTTAATATTTAAAATTAATCTCCACCATCCATACGAAAAATAATGAAGATTTAAATTTTTTACATGTTTTTATTATTTTAAAATTTAAAAAAAAAATAAAAATTATTAAAAAGTAAAATTATCCTTAATCAATCAAACATCAACTAATAAATACTAACGATATGTGTGAATTGTGTTATAAAAATCAAATTTCATTTTCCCTTGCTGGAAGCCTTACTTACAGAGGTTTATGTAATTTACTCATAAAATAAAATAAAATATTATTATATGGAAATAAAATAAAGCCAATAAAAGAAGGACACATGGGCTCAATAATAATGCGACATGTAGCCAGTTGTTTGAATAGTGATTGAAGGAAGCATTAAATATATTCAATTATGATGAACTGTCATAGGAGGTTGGAGATATTGAACTTCTAGGGAATTAATTACATGCAGTGACATGTTTTGTATGTATTAGACATTTGTCACCACCAAACCAACTTACATGACATGTGGCAAGCCTTCACATGGACATAGTATCACTAGGATGACAACTTTTTCCTCTGTTTACTCATTTTTACACATATAAGATAGTTTATTAAAAATTTTAGTGAGATAAATACATTCTTAGGAAAATAAATACTGACTTAAACATTGGAGAGTGTTCTTGGAGATAATTTTCAAGTTGCCCTAATGAAGGTGTTTGTCTGTTTTGCAGTTAATGTTGTGGTAATTCTCGAAGCTTGATCTTCGCATAAAGAGAAGAATCACCCGAAGTTTCAACCTTTCTTCGTAAAGCCAATTCAAACCACAATAATTATAATTTAAAATATTTTTACTTTCTCAAAAAAAATAGTAATTAAAAAAAAATAGCATAATTCAAAAGGTATTGTTGAGATTGGTTGGGACCAATCTCAACTTCAACCAAACATTGGATTTAAGCTTGAATTCAATGTTTTTGTCCAATCCAAACATTGATATGTTACCCATGATGACGTAGGTCGTGGTTTGATATCATATTGATCGTCTTGGCTCCATCATCTTTGTACCCTTAAAGCCTCTTTCATCCACACATGTTGTATCCAACAGTGGAAATATAATTGTGTAAGATAAATTATTATATTAGAATGTGTGTGGAAAAAAAAAAGGTCTTTAATTTCATGTTGGAAAATCATATGGTAGGGGGAATGCAAGATGTCTTCCATCTAGAAGAAAATATAAAAAATTTCCTCATGACAATGACGACTATTGACACAGTTTAGGTTGAATGATTCAAGTTATCTTCTTGGACGACTATTTCTATATGGTGTCTGAGAAGGTAGGTTGCGCTATGGGACCTGATAAATGATGGTTGATTTGATGTCAACCATAAACAATAATATGGGATGATGATAACTATACATAATAAAGTATATTATATTATAGTACATATAGTTTCAGTTCTCTTTTTAACTTGGCAAAGAATCATATTATTTAGCTTCATAAGCTATGGAAACAACAACTCTTTTAGGCATGATTTTGATGCTTAGCTTAGCACCTGCTCTGTACACTGCCCATCCCGTATTCAGTAATCAAACGGATCAAATCTCTTTATTTGCTTTCAAAGAGTCCATCATTGAAGATCCCCTTGGGGCATTGAGCTCATGGAACAATTCTGTGAATCCATGCCAATGGCATGGAGTAAAATGCGGACATCAGAACCGGAGAGTGATAGAGCTAGACTTGAGGTCTCAGAGGCTGGCAGGATCTATATCACCTTTCATTGGCAGTTTGAGCTTCCTTAGGTCCATTTACCTTCAAGACAACCGATTCCGAGGCAACATCCCACAAGAAATCAGCAATTTGTCACACTTGCAGAATTTGAATTTATCCTACAACACTCTTCAAGGACAGATTCCGAGCAATTTATCATTCTGTTTGGACTTGAGAGTCCTTGACCTACAGCGCAATAATCTTGTTGGGAAAATTCCAATAGCATTTGGTTCTCTTTCCAAGCTGAATCATCTAACTCTTTCTGCCAACAATCTGCATGGAAATATCCCTCCAGTTCTTGGTAATCTTTCCCTTCTTGAGAAGCTCTCTTTATTTGATAATAACCTTGAAGGAAACATTCCAGAATCGATTGGCCATCTCAAAAATTTGAAGTTCTTTTCCATAAGTCAAAATGAAATGTCTGGTAAGGTTCCTCCTTCTCTCTACAACATTTCCACCCTAATGGAATTACGCATGGCATCAAACCACTTAACAGGAAGTCTACCTTCCAATATCGCCTCCACCCTCCCAAGGCTTACTGCAATTGCTATGGGAGAAAACCAATTCACCGGGCGTTTTCCAGCTTCTTTCTCCAATACATCTTCGATGAGAATTATTGATCTCGGTTTCAATGGATTATCCGGACCAGTTCCTGTTGATCTTGGAAGAAGAATGAACGAGCTTTGGTGGCTGCATTTGGGTGCGAATAATCTTGGTACTGGGCTTAATGGTGATCTAAGTTTTGTTGATTCTTTAACTAATTGCACCAAGTTACAATTTCTGGATTTTGCTACTAACAGGTTTGGTGGTGTTTTACCCAATTCCTTCACCAATCTCTCCACCCAGCTTAGACATTTGTATGCAGGAGGAAATCAGTTGGTTGGGAACATCCCAGCTGGTATATCAAACTTAGTCAACCTACAAACACTTAGCATTGAAAAGAACTTTCTCTCAGGTTCTATTCCTTTCAATATAGGGAAACTTCAAAACTTGAAAGTTCTGCGTTTACGTGACAATCAATTATTTCGTTCAATCCCGGAATCCATTGGCAATCTCACCCAACTCTTTAAAGTCTTTCTGAACGACAACAATCTGACGGGAAGCATCCCTCAAAGCCTTGAAAACATCAAAGGTTTGCAAATTTTAGATCTTGCATTTAACAACCTTGGTGGTTCTGTACCAAAATCAATAGGCTTTTTCTCCTCTTTGATTGACATTATCTTAGCTCACAACTCTTTTAATGGTTCGCTTCCTTCGGAGCTTGGTTCCTTGAAGAATCTAGAAGTACTGGATGTTTCAGAAAATGATTTGTCAGGCGAACTTCCTGTTGCTCTTGGAGGCTGTCCGAAACTGGAGGACCTTCTTCTGAGCAGAAATTCATTTCATGGAAGCATCCCTTCCTCTTTCGCTGCCTTGAAAGGACTGGTGCATGTGGATCTATCTCAAAACAACTTGTCTGGCACAATTCCTAGAGGTTTAGAGAAACTTCCTTTTCTTGAGAAGTTGAACTTGTCCTCAAATAATTTAGAAGGTGAGATGCCATTGGAAGGTAGTTTTAGTAACACAAGTGTGATTTCAATTGTTGGAAACAAGAATCTATGTGGGGGTATTCCTGATTTGCACTTACCAGCCTGCCCCATTCTTAAGCCTAAGAAGAAGAACAAACATCTTGGCTCAAAAATCATCATCATAATTAGCAGCCTGGGTCTCTGTTTGATAATTCTAATGCTTGTGGTTGCTATGCACTGGAAGAGAAGACCAAGAAAAGCTTCATCAAAAACATCTCTTGCAGAGGAGTTTGTGAGGGTCTCTTATGACGAGCTTTTTAAAGCTACTAAAGGATTTGCTTCAACTAATTTGCTTGGTGTTGGAAGTTTTGGTTATGTGTACAAAGGAATACTTAACCAGAATGAAAAACCTATAGCAGTGAAAGTATTCAATCTTGAACGATTGGGTGCTTCGGAGAGTTTTATTACTGAGTGCGAAGCGCTACGAAAGACCAGACATCGAAATCTTCTTAAGATAATCACAGCTTGTTCAATCATTAATTTCGAAGGTAGTGATTTTAAGGCTCTTATTTTCGAGTTTATGCAAAATGGGAGCTTGGAAAGTTGGTTGCATCCAAGTGAAGATACAACAAGGAAGTTAAACCTTATACAAAGGCTTAACATAGCTTTCGATGTTGTCTCTGCATTGGAGTATCTTCATCACCACTGTGAGACACCGATTGTTCATTGTGATCTCAAGCCAAGCAATGTTCTCCTTGACGAGGACATGATTGCTCATGTGGGAGATTTTGGGTTGGCCAAGTTCCTTGCAATAAACATTAGTAATCCTATTAATGGGCAGACAAATTCAATTGCAATCAAGGGTTCCATAGGATACGTTGCACCGGGTAAGAAATTCATTCGTGTCTTTAGTTTCTTGTTTTATTACAATATATTTGAATGATTAAGCTAGAAAAAAAAATCTTTAAAAGAAACTAATTGTTTTGTTTTAAACCATAATATGTGTAGAATATGGGATAGGGGGTTCCGTATCAACACAAGGAGATATTTATAGTTATGGAATACTTCTGCTAGAGATGCTGACAGGAAAGAAACCAACAGATGAGATGTTTAAGGATGGTTTAAGCCTCCATAGTTTTTGTAAGATGGCATTGCCTGGCAATGTTTCGGAGATTGCAGATTCGTATTTGCAAATAGCAGAAGAACTTGATGACCAAACCAATAGGCACAGAAGTAAAGCTAAAATGAGAGAATGCTTGATCTCACTTGTAAGGATTGGGGTTGCTTGTTCAGCAGAAACTCCCAATGAACGAATGGGAACAAGTGAGATAGTGATGGAGTTGAATGCAATCAAGCAAGCTTTTCTTGGTATTGGCTTTCAAGGAGAAAGGCGTATAGGGATGCAACTAGCTGGCCACAAAGCATCCCAGCTAAATAATGCTTAAAACTTCCATTCTCTTGATTACGAGTTCTCATATACTTGGCGGAGGGGAGATTGTGTTTGTTGCCTTCAATTATACACAGATAGCGAGAGTCAAACTCTCAGCAGAGCATCCACTGTTCAAGTGCTGAAAATGCTCGTTTTAATGCTTCGTTAGTACTGTAATTTGCAAAATGTGTTTGAATAAATGGGCCGTTTTATGTTTATTGATCATCAATCTTGCAGTGTGTTATCGCATTATATTCTGTTAATAAATGGTAATTCTCTGATAATTTTACACTAGGGAATATTTTCGCTTAATTGTGTGACAATAAGAATAGTTTGAGTCTCAGCATGACAAATATAGTCTATGTAATTCATGTTCCTTGAAAGACAAGGAAAATCAGAGTTGGAAAATTTAGCACAAACGAAAACTTCTAGATTAGTAAAACGAAGTGTTTTTGTGGGAAGTTTATCTGTTTAGTGATATCACTTTTAGTATACTGTTTCCGGTTTTAAGATACTCTCACACTTGATTTGAGAAGACATGTATAGGAACCCAACTTTTGATCGACTGACTTAGCTCATTGAATCAAAATTGGTTTTCAGTTGCTTTGGTTTGTAACTCACACTTTTGAGTTTTGAAGTTGCTTGGAATGTTTTGTTTACACAGACAACCACAATGGATGCCCGAATCTTCGATTGGGCATGCCATTCTTGTCATTGTGATATTTGTCAAATTTCATACATTTTGGAGGTGCAAGAGATGAATGATGATGGAGCTTCAAAATGATGTCATGTTAAACTAAAGAGATGTATTCAATCTAGAGTTTGATGTATTCAAATTAAATATTTTAGAAAATTCAAACAAATTTTGATGTATTTAAATCATTGACTTTTTCAGAAAACGCTTGGTAATGGAAATAACAAATCATGCCCGACTTCTCTAAAATTCTTGTAAGAGTTTTAACAGAATTTATATTTAATCTACAAACTCTATGAATTCCACCAAAAATCTACCATTTAATAAAAAAATCTCTAACCATCTTTAAATTGAATACAATGCATATAATATAGGTAATTATGAGGATGAAATTTTATTTAGTTTCTAAATTATATTCTATTTTTCAAAATTATTATTTTTGTAATAATATGGAGGAACTTAAACATTACAGACTCTTCTCTCCGGCAGGATGCAAATAACGGGATTTGTCCCATTTGCCCTGGAATGTTCAGAATCTACTCTTCAGTGCCACCACACAACATGCCCATGGCCCTTATGCTTTAAGCTTTGCACCATAAGAAGCTTGTCAAATGGCGAAGATCCAGCCATTACAGCTACATCTTTGCCATCCTTTCTTCAGGTGAGTAATCTCTGAATTGGACACCTTCCATTACAGCTTCAGAGCCTATATCCTCATCAGGATTCATAATTCCACATTCAATAGATATAGCTCTTGCCATGTGCACCTTGTCTTCTGTTATCATCTTGATTTTTATCCCCGCAGCTCTACAGCATTTTACGGTGCTCATGACACCTGAACGAAAAGGATCATTCAAGCCAACAACCCCCAACAATGTGAATCCAGCTTCCTGCACCAATTTATAAATAGGAATTCTCATTCTCCATTGCTTCTGTTCCAAGCAAGAATTCTGTAACCTTGTTCCAGTTTGATGTCAGAATTCTGTAACATTGCTTTTGTCAGTACAGATTGTTGTGACCGAGCTCAATCTCTCAAAAGCAGAGAGCTTTTTACAATTGTCACAGCAGCAGCAATAATCCCCACAACAGAATTCATCACCAGTTAAATTTTCTAAATGTTAGTTTGATTCTAGCTACAATGATAAGAAAAAAATTTTAGTTAGCAAACAGATCATTTTTGAATAAACTGAGCAAAAACATTCTGGGATTGTATTTAGCTTTTGTGAATGATAGCTTTTGTGAAAATTTATGGCCATGTTACAACTAGTTAAATGATAACTTTTGTGAACATTTGTGGTCTATCATTCGTCATCATAAAATGTAACTTGATTATATGTTTACTTAAAAAGCAATATTCTCAGTTATGTGATTGCATGCATCGTATGTTACACAATTACACTAATGCGTAAATGCCTTTTTTTTTCCTTCCGTTTTTTGTTTTTAATATGTTACAGTATCGTACAAACAAGAAGCTGTGGAGGCTACGAAGTCCTTAAAAAGTATTTTTGATATTATGCTAAGCTAAGACCAACTATAACGGTTTTGCATGTGTTGTGTGTTAATCATCAATGTATAATGGTTTATCAACAACATTGGTTGCATTAAATTTCCATATGGCTTTCAGTTTATGTGTTCAATTAGAACTAATACTATTTTCAGGAAAAAAAATTAGAACTAATATTAGGTTTTAACAATGTTATTGAGATTAAGTGCGAAAAATTGAGATATGAATAGCAACGTTTTTTTTCCTTTCCCATTTAATGTTGCTTTTCTATGCAAATTTGAATTAAAAATTAATAATTTTTTTTTCTGATTTAAGTGTGGCAAAATTGGGCTTAAAAAAAATTATCAATTGTGATCATATATATACATATGAAAATAAGTATCTAATTAATCATTTTTTGAGGTTTATTATAATTATTTGTATTTTATAATTGATTATTATAATTATTAATTATTTGTAATGAAAACTATTAAAATTAATGAGTATTTTATTAATCTTTCTTTCTCATGTACAAAATACTTACGAATTTATAAAGTTCGGATTTCCACTATAGATATTTCCGTTTTTATTCAAAAATAGTTTGTATTATCATTTGTATTGTGAAAATAATTATTTAATTAAAGTTATATTTGATTTAATTCTATCAAGTCCTTATATAGAGGCGGAAAGATCATTGTACTTCATTGAATGTGTAATTTTATGGAATGGTGGGTACTTAAAAGGGAAGCTAATAACAGGGGAAGCTAATTTTATCACTTGTATAACTCTTCAATTTCTTTAACTTTTTGAAACTCATAATTAAGTTTTTAAAATTTATATTGATTATAAAAGTTATTATTGTAAAGCATAAATTAAAAATGTAAGTGGAAATTATTGAATGCATAGCTGATGATTTTGTGAAAAAAAAATTGAACTCACTAAGATAACGACTCTATGATAATTAGGGGAAAACTAAAATTTTTTTAAGATAACGAGTGATATGATTTGGAAATTTTGAAAATATTGTGTATTATGTTAATCTTACATCATAATTTACTAATTAATTATTAAACTTTTAAAACATCACACTCGTTAACTGATGTTGGCTGATATGGCTCATTGATCAGGGTTGAACAACTTTAATACTATGCACTTGTGGAGTCAACTTTAACATGTTTGGCAGTCAATTATATGATGTTGAGTATGTAAAATTTAATGTTGTGATTGTTTATTAATAGTAAATATATTAAAGTTGATTACGTGACAATTTGGTTACGTTCAACTTGTTAAAATATATAAAATTGCATGCCATTTTTTATAAAAAACATCCCTTTTTTTTCCCCCTAAAATCAGTTTATTTTACAAATCCATATTTTTTACTCTAAAATATAGAGAAAATGTATGAAATGACCCAATTGGAAAGAGCATCCTCAAAATTGACCTTATAATTTTATATTCTTAAAAAAAGACATCGAATGGACAAAAATACCCTAAAGGAAAAATGGGCGCCATAAATGACATCCTAACCCGCCAGCTGCTGAAATACATCAATAACTCATTTATCTGTTCATCCAATTTGTCCAGATGCTGAAATACATGCATAACCCATATTTCTCTTCTTCCATTTGCCTGTTCTTAGTGTGTTGTGAGCCTCCATGCCTGTGAACGCGCGAGCTGCTGAAATGCATGCATTTAACTTGGCTTTTCTTCCATTTGCCTCTTGTTAGTGTGTTGTGAGCTTCCATAACTCATTTGTCTCTTCATCCAGTTTGCCCAGCTGTTGAAATACATGCATAACCCATTTTTCTCTTCTTCCATTTGCCTGTTCTTAGTGTGTTGTGAGCCTCCATGCCTGTGAACGCGCGAGCTGCTGAAATGCATGCATTTAACTTGGCTCTTCTTCCATTTGCATCTTGTTAGTGTGTTGTGAGCTTCCATGCATGATAACCCGACAACTTCTCAAATGCATGGACAACCCATTTGCTTCATTTTCCATTTGCATCTAGTTAGTGTGATGTTACCCTCCTGTCGAATGTAGGCTTCCATTTTGTCTCTTCCCATACCTCAATCGGGCTTCTTAGTTTCCACATGCTACTGTCTTCTCAGTTCGACACCCAAAGTGTTGTCTCTCTTTCGACGGTGGGCAGAAGGAGTGAGTGAGGTTTTGGACGACATTATACTATGCCATAGCTGTCGGACATCTTGTTTGCTATAGCGACTTCTTCTCTGTAGGTGGTAAGTTTAGTAGACCAGTTTTACTTGCTATGGATATCCGAATGTGGTAAGTTTATTTGAGTTGTTCTTCTGTGGGTATGTTTGATGTAATTTGTGTATCATGTTGTGGGTATTAATAGAATGAGTAAGTTAGATTGTATTGGTAGTCATTAATGTTGAATGTTTAGTTCGAATGTTGTAAATGATTGCATTCGTGGTGTTTGATATTGTAATGTAAGCAGTGGGTTGCATGAAAAACAATGGTTGGTAATCCCAACCTTCAGGTTGGGATTCCCAACGTGAAGGTTGGGATGGCGTTTAGGCTAGGAGATATCATTAGTGATTGAGAATGCAACATGATAAAGAATCTCAACCTGAAAGTGAAAAGAAATTCAACTGAGAATGCATACAAATGTTTGTTTTGTTGACATAAATGCAATTTGTTTGTAGGAAAAAAATAAGAAATACAACCTGCAATTATTTGGGAGATTGTGAGAGTTGAGGTGCTTGTTTGGGACAAAATAGGAGGAAGCAATGTTTGGATATAAGTAGTAACCACAATGTTGCCTTCATTTGACAGGTTGAAGGTCATGGATAAAGTTCGGGTTGCATTGCAATATAATGGTGCGTGGCTGAATAAGGGAGGAAACGTTATGTACGAAGGTGGGAAGACAAAAGTAATTTTGTTGTCGAGGACAGCAGCGTATCAAGAATTACACGATGTGGTATGTCATGCACTTGATATAAACGAAGCTGAATTTGCAATTATGATGAAGTTCAAATATAAAATGTGTGATGCCGCCCCACCAATTGATGTGTTGAATGATAGTGATGTTGAGTTCTTTATCGCTGAAGTGAGTGATGTCATGATGAGGAATCCATTATGCATTACAATGGAACGTAAGGGTGCCTCCACAACAGCGACATTTGTAGGTGCGGAAGAATGGGGCAGCAATGATGGAGTAAAAGATGGCGTAGTAAAATGTTTGGGCAGCGAAGTACTGACTACTGCAGAACTGATAATGAGCGATGAAGATGTGATTAGAGGTTGATAACAATGGAGACCTTAGATTTGTTAATTTAGGAACCGAAGCTGCAGATGTGTGTACATCTCCATTGACACCTACGGAACCATCACCAATTGATAGGGTTGACAGTTCAAAAGAGAAGAAGCTGAAATCAGAACAAGTTGAATGGGATGGTCATGTTGCAACGACATCTTCGATTCCTGAGGCAATAGATTATGGTTGTATTGATAGTATGTCCAACAGTGTTAAAGAAGTTCGGGCCGGTGATATATTCTCCAATAAGGAGGAGCTACAACTGAATATAAGAATGTTAGCCGTGGGTAGACAGTGTAATATAAGAGTAAAGAAATCCATGAAAGAGTTATTGGTTATGGCGTGTGTGGAGAAAAGTTGCAAGTGGTGGCTGCGTGCAACAAAACTTGCGGGGTCAGAAGCTTTTCGGGTGCGGAAGTACAAGCCGGACCACAGTTGTTCTCTTGATGGGCTCGTTTTTCACTGTCCGCAAGCAACAAGTAAATTGATTGGGCATTGCATAAAATGGAAGTATGAGGGTGCTTCTCAGTGTTATCGTCCGAACAACATAGTTGAGGACATGAAGAAAAGATATGGGCTGAGTTGTAATTATAATAAAGCATGGAGGGCTAGAGAGGTTGCAATGACATTAGCAAGGGGATCACCGGAGCAGTCTTATAGTGTGCTTCCGTTATATTGTGCGATGTTGGAAATGAAAAATCCAGGGACTGTCACCCACATTGAATGTGATGATTCCAATCGATTCAAGTACTTTTTCATGGCATTAGGAGGTTCGATTAGTGGATTTAAAACTTCCATTCGGCCCGTTATAGCCGTTGATGGAACATTCCTAAAATCCAAGTATAAAGGTACCCTATTTATTGCGACTTGCATGGATGGAAATAACCAAGTGTACCCATTAGCTTTTGGCATTGGAGATTCAGAAAATGATAATGCATGGATTTGGTTTATGACAAAGTTGCATGGGTGTATTGGAGAAGTTGCGGATCTTGTGTTCATTTCAGATCGAAACACAAGCATAGCAATAGCTATTGAACATTCGTTTCCAAGGGCATTGCACGGAATATGTATGTATCACTTGGGACAAAACATGAAGGCCAATTGTAAAGGTGGTGATGTGCAGCAATTGTTTTACAAGGCTGCCAAAGCATACCGGGTTACAGTGTTTAATGCGCGTATGTCCCAAATCGTAGGAGTTAATAACAATGCAGCCCAATATTTGATGGTTGCGGAACCTACCAAATGGGCTAGATGTGAGTTTGATGGTAGAAGATATTCCATAATGACAACAAACATTGCAGAGTGTTTGAATGCCATTTTGAAGGAGGCACGAGAGCTACCGATCACGAAGTTAATTGAGCATATACGTGGTGTACTTCAAAGATGGTTTTGGGAAAGGCATGAGGAAGCTGCGAAAATGCCTACGCCAATGAGTAGTTGGGTTGAAGCAAAGCTGCGACAGAGGATGAAGAAAGCATCTACTTATCCTGTGCTACCTATTGATTCGGAAAAGTATCTTGTTATAGATGAATATCTGAACCCAGTTGTGAACCTGCAGAATAGAATGTGTGAGTGCAAAAAATTTCAGCTAGACCAACTGCCATGTGCACATGCACTAGCAGCCTGTAGTAGTCGCCACAGATCTTGTTATGACTACTGCGCTTTGTACTATAGCGTGGAAACTTTAGTAGAAGCGTATGCAGCTTCAATTCATCCGGTTGGGCATGAAGATGACTGGATTTGGCCTGAACATGTTGAAGTTCCTATTGTCCTACCACCTGAAGGTCGTAAGCCACGTGGACGACCTTCCAAAAAAAGAAAACCTTCGAAAGGTGAAGCCAAGAAGCAAACAAAGTGCAGTAGATGTGGTGGCTTCGGACACAACAGACAAAAGTGTAGGACACCTATTCCAGTATGACCAGTAACTACACGGAAATGGGCTGTAGAAGTGACAGCGTAAGACATCAACTTCTTATATTCTGATGTTGTGAAGTGTACTGCAATTGATTTAAAGTTGTTGTTTTGTCTATAATGTAATTGATTTGTATTATGTCCTTAACCTGAAAAGCTGCAGTTGGATGTCATAATTTCAGCCTCATCGCTGTAGGTTGGCGTTTTTAAGACAGGCTGAAAGTTGTGCGAGTTTGGTTACAGAGGCTGAATCTGTCCCAATATTGTTAAAGTCAGGGTCAAGAGCGTCAAGAGGAAGCAAATGGTTGCACCAGAAACAGGTCAAATGATAAACATGGACCAGACTGCAGTAGTATGCTGCATCTTCAAAACAAGTTGTGCATTGCATCAATGATGTTTGCAACTTAAAAGCTATAGATTTCCCTCGCCTGGGCAGTCAGTGTCACGTTAAAAGAGGTTTTTTGATGGTGATGGGGGTTTATATATCATGGGGTGGGGCCGGGGGATGTGAGGTTGAGTGTGGTGGGCAAATATGGGTTTAGAGTGTGCTGAGAAATTGGCGAGATGATGCATATAGTGGAGATAAGTCAGTGTGATGATGTGGAGGTCTAAGTGGAGGCTGGGGTGTTGATGTTTTGTGATCACATGAAAAGGAGGTTGCTTGGTGAGAATCTTGACAAGGTATTGGCTCTTTTGAAGGTATATATATTTATGTATAAATATATGCACATCATCACATGTTTCTATTATTCATGTTTTTGTATAATGAGTGCTTATATGTTGATGTTGGTGTTTGATTGATCTTAGTAAAGTAAATGGACTTAGAAATTTTGTCTTTCTTTATGGGGTTTATTGAAATGGGCGTTTTGGGTATTGGTTTTTAGTTTTGGCTCATGAGTCTTGATGAGTATGTTTTGTTTGGTTTGATTTTGCAGTCAGTGATGGTAAGTGAGTTGTTGTCTCAAAAGGATAGAAAATGGGATGTTTAAGGATTCCTCACAACTCACTATGTTTAATGTTTATTTTGTTGTATTTATTTAGTAATTTTTTTTTGTATGGAAGTAGTAAATTTCTATCCTGCTATCTTGGTTTGCTAGAGCATTGGTTGTTTGAATTCTATGAATTAGATGGTAGTTGATAAAATTGATTTAAAAGTTATGAGGAATGCATCTAGTTGTAGTTATGCTCTGCAAGTTGTTATGACTAAATGGTTTTCTTTTTTACATAATGTGAACATGTAACGGAAATAAAATAAATCCAGAGTGAATTTTTATTTTCTCATTATACGTGGCTTCTAATTGAATAAAAAAGAAACTTGTCATGAGTTCTTGCCTTACTTAGACTTATTCGTTAGCTTTTGAGAACCCATTAAGACAAATGTAAAAAAAGGTTTATTATTGTGTAAAGTAATTAATGAATAGTTAGGACATGAAATAACAGTATGCATATCTAGCTGTAATTAGTTTGTTGTCCAACATATGTTGTTCGAACCTGAATACTATCAGCTGCCAGGTTTTTAACCAGTGCTATGTATGTAGATGCTATTGCTTTATTGCTCATTTATTGGATAAAAACATCCATATTTCCTCAGTTCTGCTGTAGTGGAACTTTTGTAATATTAGTGCTCTATTGTAGGTGTGTGCAGCTATCATGTTTGGTTCGAGGATTTTGTCGTGCTTGGAGTACCTACCAGCCATTCCATGGTCCAATAACGAAGAGGAGAAAGTCATATCTCTACTTGCTGAACTTGACCTTCATGTCTCAGTAACTGAGGTTCTGCAGAGCGTAACATGTGAACCATCTACTCCTACAAGAGTGGATGACATCTTCTTGAAACTGCTGAGTGGGGTTGTACAAGCCAAAGATGATGAAGCTTTTATTAGACAAACGAAGGGGTGCCAGCAGTAGGAAAATTTTCTAACATGCTAAGATTCATTGTTAAAGAGCTGATGTTATTTTCTTATCACTGACGATCTGTTGCTTATTTTCTTTCCATTTTGTTTCACAATGGATGAAGCTATTTAAAATTTAATGAGGAACTTGTTTTTTATAAACTTATTCTCATTATTTGAATTCTCTGTTACTAGGCATGTATAAAACTGGTTTTTCTGTTATAATGATAAAATATTTCACATTTTGGTACTTTAAACAATCTTCTATTCTTGCCATGTCGGCTTGTAATGACACCGTGAATTTAGGTGATACAGTTATGGTATATCTTCGTAAGAAATTGTTTGGAAGGATTTATATTGATGAGTCAACTGCAGCATTATCTTTTTAAGGCTAAAAGTTGGATTGATTTTACCAAGTTGATCCATCTACTGGTGAGGCAGACGATGATGGTGTTGAAGATGAATACCAGTTGGAGGACCTTGATGTTGTTGCAGCTGACTACATGATGAAAGTGGGAGTCTCTAATTTCAGTTGATTATTATGGTTTTATGGCGAACTTCATCTGGAAAAATTGGTACAGAAACTGCTAATGTTGAATCTATTTCATAAGCCTGAATCGCAAGCGGGCGTTTCTTGTACCAAGATGTTCAAAACATGGTGGATGGGTAATATGATCTCAGATGCAGGCCTGCTTCTTTAATTAGTGCAAAATATGCTGCTTGGTAACCTCAGATGCAGACCTACTTCTGAAGGTCATAAATGGAATATGACTTGTTTAAGATGGTGAGAAATGTCACTCAGAGACCCCTTACACTATATGATCATATATGTAGAACAGAAAATGGGATAAGTAAGGGTAGAAAAAGGTTGCAGTATGAGATATAACAAATTTGGATTTAACTCCAGCATAGACAATTTGAGTTATTGCCGTATTGATATCAAATATTACTACCATAAGACGTTAGAGACATCAGGTTTATATTTCAGTTCTATTTAATTTAAAAAAATAAAAGCTCAGGCATTGACAACAAGTAGGCATAATTTTTTTGGTATCAGAGACAGAAGAAAAATATTAAAGAGAAAAGTTATATACAAGATACACAAGTAGGTTATAGGCAAACATGAGCCAAACACTTCTGTTAATGAAAAGAAAAACAGATGTTAATGAGCCATATGTGCTGGTATTCAGGTGGGTCAAAATGCCTCACATCCATTCTGCAAATCTCATCAATGGAGGCACACCATCTATGCTAAAAGGAAAACTCATTTAGGTTCATTCAGGAATGATTCGATGATCATCCTTATGGTATCAAGCAGCTTCAAAGATAACAGAATACCCTCTGTAAACAATTGAATGCTTTTAATAAGATAAAAGAGCACTTTAATGCATAGTTACGAATAGCGTTTGTAAACATTCAGCGTGTTATAATCCTCCTTTGCCTCTTATTCCATTCAAATCGTGCATATATATTTCCTATTTCAAAAGCAATAGTTGCACTACTTTGTCATGACTGACATAGCACCCATCGATATTCAGTAATTGATAAGATTGAAAATTTAGCAGGGACAACTGTCATTAGGCACACCACAACACTTCTTTCATCATTGCATCTAAGTTGCAATTTTCCCAACAATCATATTTGGATACAATAAGTTATAGCATACAAAAGTAGTTAGAGTTTTTGTCAGTTGTCATGGAACATTATCTGCAACCGTATCTGTCTGACTACTAAAGACACCGAACCACTAACCTGTTCAACACATTAATAACGATTAGATTTTTGAGTATGTTGGACTGTTTCAACTTGATGTCGAAGTAACCATTTAAAACCGGTAAGCATTGTGGGATATTATTACGTCCATGTAATTGACTAGACGATTTCCATAAATCAAGAGCTAACTGCAATCGAAAATCTGGTATATGGGATTTGTCGAATGAGTTCACCGGCAAACCGTGAGCCATGTGTTCGGCCAACTTGATAACAAATATCCCACAATCACCACTATTACAGAAACGTGGCAGCAAACCAGTTAGCACATATCGTACATGTTGGTAGAAATAATGTCAATAGACAATGTGAATGGTACAGCTCTTACCCTGATTCTTGTTGTGGCGTGTCGTCGCATCGTGACACTGTCCATCCGGCCTTCGTATACCAGTCTCCCATCATGCGCGTATCTGTCCTATAGTGATCAGTCTTCTGAAGGAGCAGTGGCAATAGTGTTTGTATGGGTAGCAAAAATTCTTTGTAATTGTGTACGTACGAGCCCGGTGAGTCAAAGAGGGTAATAGTTCGCTCATTGAAGTGTACTTTGACAAGGACCCAATGTACACCCCTATAATTCAATGGCATGTACAGCTACAGACAGGACAAGCGGAACAGCAACAAGCATTCAGATTGTGTATGTAATATAACAGTAAAAGTGTATTGCAATGCCATAAATTCAGTATGGTACCATTGATAGTCCAGTCCATGGACGACAGGCAACCTACCATGATGCATCTTTGCTGCCAAAAACCTCCCCCATTGTGTATCTGATGCACATGTCATCATCTTCCCATATCAGTTTTTTCTTGGTATAACACTCCCACTTACTTAGCAAATGTTGCTATATTTAATAAAGTTACAAATTCGATTAGTAAGGAAACAAGGTCACTTGATTGATCACGCAGCGTAGTGGGAACGAAACAATAAACTTACCCCAAACAAAATATCTATTGTTGTGAATGCTTCCATCTTGTTTGTAGGCCACCTCATCGACTTCCATCGAATAAAGCATAAGGCCGCATCCATAGTTGAAACACGGGGAAAATGTGAATGTTGCTACTGAGTAATATATGTATAACTTACCTAGTTGCGCTATTCATTTGACTCACCGAATCAGCCAACCAGACATCGGGTTTGGACAACGCCTGAAACCACTGCTGGCTGCAGTCCCCTGTTGGCAAGCGAACCATAGGTCTGTAGTGACATTCAAGTGGTTGACAACTTGTTACCCGAAACAACACATACCACTGTAAAAGATAGTAAGAATAAAGTAAGAAGGACATAAACATACAATGCATTAGGTACATCTGTGTCCCGCCATGCTTTAAAAGCTTGAAGTTCCGAATCGGACAGAACTGGAAAAGGTTCGAATTTGGTGCGCTTTCTGGGAACAACTTCAATTTCCTGAAATGGAGACGAAATTTGTGGACCCTTTTTCCACTTTCTCTTAATGAATTTGGATTGTGGTATGATCCTCATGCTTACGTCCGAACCGACCGAAGGTGACCCTACTATTGGATTATGGATATGTTTGGTTTGTGGTATGATCTTCACACTTGCATCCGAACCAATCGAAGGCGACGCCTGCCATGCTTCACGTACGACGGTAGGGTTCACTGTCAATTTCTCACCTAATGTGTCCATTTCCCCACTGTAAAGACCGTCTACACTCCTATCGCCCGCAATTGTGCGTTCCCCTTCCACCCCAGTAGTGTCTCCCTTGGTTTCACCAGTTAGCTCTTCGTTCTCCTGTAAAGAAAAATTCAAACCATATGTTTAGATGTTAATACACAGAACTTTCTTGTGGCTCTTGCTGCCATGCTCTTATTTTGAAGTGTACCTTTGCTGCAGGAGTGTTATGTTCTGTAGGAACAGCTGTGTTTCTAAATAAAAAGTCCACAATCTTGTCAACCTTCTTGTTTGTTTCCTGTACCAGAAGCATTGTCTCTTCTAGGTTCTTATTTGTGTGCTGTAGTGATTTCCTGGTTTCTTGCTGAAACTGCTGCAACTGTTTCACCATGGTTTGTAGTTGCTCATCTTTTGCATTACTGCCATCCTTGCCACCCTGTAGCCAGCATCAGTTAATGTCATGCTGATGGGTTTTAGTCGGATAAAACGACTGATAGAACCAAACTAAAACCTAACAACTATTGTACCTGCTCAGACGATCCTGGTCGAACTGGCTGCGCCTTCAGAAATCCACCAACACCGGCCTTGTCAGTCTTGTCATGCTTCCCTTTGCCATCGCTATCAGAGGCGATGCTATCAGAACCCCCCTCAGCTGGACCCTTCTCCGTCGTCACAAAATATTGGAAGTAATCCTCTTTTGCCTCTACAACTGTCGCCTCCAAAGTAGGATGTGCTTGCAGCTGCCATAACATGGAAATGGAAATGATTGAAAACATCAAGCACAAAGGACGGCTGGTATAACAAATTAGTAATATCTATACATACATTTGAGCGATGCAACAACGTAACTATTTCCCCTGATTGTAGCCTACTAGTACAACTCCAACTCAGGATTCGGGGCAGCGAATTGGTTGATTTAAGTGCTATTTGTTGCCCCATTGTCGGAATTGCTTCACATGCCTATACTTAGGCGTGCACAAAAAAACATGAAACGTCTGAATCAAAGGCACCAAACTTTACACAGCAAAATAAACCTAAAAACAGATGAGATGTACCTGAAATGCATATGGGAAACCAGACAAAGAATAGAATGTAGCGTCTGTCTTGTGCTTCTGCCCTTTATTACGTTTTCCCACGTTGGCAGCCATTTTCTTAAAATCTTTTTTCATTCCACTCAATGTCATCTCATAGCAGCAACGACCCCATGGGTATTTGTTGAATGCATTCATATCATCCAACAGGCGGATATGCTCCCTTCGAATTTGGTTCTTCGGATCCTTCCCAAGTAACATCGTTTCTAAGAAGTACAACAATGCAAGTTTGACGATGTCCTCGTCATTGTCCGAAGATGCACCCCTAAAAGTCGTGTCCAGACTTTTGTTCGAAACTTTGCTGCTACCACTAAACATTCTGTGGCTAAACAGCTCACCGGATGTACCTTCCTCACCTGACCCATCTATCGGGTATGCCCTACAATCAAGCCCTGTGACAATTGCAAATTCTTGCATGGAGAACCGAATCAGACTGTCATTCGGAAGTGCAAACCAGAGCTCCTCCGAATCATCACATTCCACTTGTCGGAGAAGCAAGTTATGCACTAATTGACCGGCAAACTTAAGGTCCTTCATGTGAAGCAATTTACCGAAGCAAGACCTGTTGAACATTTCCAATTGGACCTCACTTAACTTGTCAGCTATAACTTTGATGGCTCCGAGCTTAGAGAAGCATGTAATTTTGGAACTAAAATGCTAAACATCTGTGATCTTGTACATAAGAGCAGAATCCATCTTTACGGTCACTTGCAATTATAAAAGAACCCATTGAAAAATGCAAACCACATTTTCTGATTACACTGTAACATATAACATATAACATATAGTACACTGGTCCAATGTAATTGTATATTGCAGAAGTAATAAAAGTCATGCAATGTTGTACTATAACAACAGATATGTCACACCTTGCAGGTGCAGATCCCAAGTTATTAAGCCATTACTTTAACCTTCATGTAATTTTGCTAATGCAAGTTCTACGCTACTGGTGTGCTTGGCTATATACAATCAGAAATTATTAAAAACATGAAGCATGATTTATAGTTCAGAAATGGCATGTACAGCAAGTAAGAGACCCAAGCGTAGCCTTGGTTATTGGATTGTCGAGGAAGCTGCAAGTTTTGGGATGTATTTTATGGATTCACCTTTCTCATGTCTAGCTATGCAAGTTTGACAACCGGCTGTTAGCCAATTTGATGCCATAGAAACATACAATAATGTAATTTATGATGCTATCACCGAATGACAAGACCAAATGTGCTATATTATATTATATTTTTAAAAAATGCAATTGCGAAAAACCTTGATATAGTTGAAACTAAAGCTAATTGGTGGAATACTGAGAACTTAATATCCGACGAAGAAAATCCTAAGTTGATTTTCTGCCCCCCCAAAAGAAAAAAATATATCTTAAAATGATGGAAAAGGAACAAACCAAATTTGCTACATCTATGACTACCCTTGCCACCCTGTATTTGAGGATAAGCTTTCCACATAGAGGGGTTCTTCAGATTGATATCCTTTAGGTTTTTCTACACCTAGTTGGGCTATGATTAGTACAAATACATTACCATATGCAAAAGAATATAATCTTAAATCAATATACAACTGCTACTACTAAATAACAAGTCGACCATTCAACTAAATCTCCAATCAGGTACACATGCAACAGGAAGTATATAACTTTACCAAGCGGAGGTCTCTTTTCCTTTGAAAACTTTTCTGATTGTAACCAACTCACAAACTTTAAGCCAATACCTTCTCTTCTAAGAAATCTGCAAATTTGGACACATACGATTCATATCAATTTTTATTCAGAAAATTATCCGTACAAGGTGACCTTACTACTATTAAATTTTGTAGGATCCTTTATTTCGTTTTGTATATGAAATCTTCTGATGAAATCTAGTTGCATATGATTATTATTATTATTATTTTTTGCATATCCCAGCCAAACACACTAATGTTACAAAACATTTGTTGAGGAATACCCTTTACAAATGAATAAGATACTGTATTGCTGATTTTTGGTTAGACTTAGCTTAACGTATCACATTTTTCAATAATCTAGTCGTATTTTTCTATATAGAACCAGAGAATTGATATATTATTGCCATTAGTTCTATCAACAAAACTGCTAAGGGCACATAAAGTCAGTCTGCAACATCACTTACGACAGGTCTAAAAAGGTTGTCAAATTTCTGATTGTACCTGTAGATATCACGAGTGCTTGGCCAGTATAATTGATGTTAGCCTTCGCCCACGGAATGGTTCGAACTGCAATCAGCTGATAACACAAAAAGTAAATAAGGACACCAAACAAAAGTCATGATATGCTATATTTGATTGCAAAAACAGAAAATGAGATAAATATAATGTCGAAATTGAAACTTTAGCAGAATATTTCAGAGCTCATTTTTCCACTAACACAACAAAAATTGGTAGCTGTCATAGTGAATGGCCAATCAGTTTCAGGGGTTGCCACATAGATAATTTACATTGGGGATATTGAATTAACGGTAAAACAGAAAACCAGGCAGGGGTTTCATGAATGGTTATGGTCCAAAAAGTTCACATCTAACAGCCAAAATCTCAACAAACAATAAAATTCGGAAAGAATGCAGTCACGAGCAAGAATTTACAATCCTTAATTGAGAAGCCAGAACAGAGCTACCACACTCTAGCAAAACAAAGACACGATCCATAACTATCCTGTTTCAATACTACGAATCATACAGTCCAGCCCTTCTTATCAGATAATTCAAATAATATCCCAGATCAGTGTAGCATATGCCATGATTTCAATTACGGTTGCAGTGATTCCCTTCACTAAAATCACTATCAGGTAAATGTTACCCCGTTTTGCACCAGACAGCAAAATCTTTAAAAAGCCATTGACCCCAACAAATGTTAATCTTCTATTTAGCACACTAATGACTCGAACTAAATAGGAACAAACATGACATGGACATGACATACACACATTCATTCATATAAAAACCTCAAATGATCTCCTAACATATTTTGCCCACTTGACAAAATGTCATGTTAGAACAAACCAAACACTTCAATCGAAAAACTAATACAACAAATACTTCAATTCAAACACACATAAAACAAGAATATAAAGACCAATATAAAACATTAAAAAACATACAGTAGGGATAGTAGTGGCAACGCAAGCGACACCACTAAAGCAGTAATTCTGTTTTCACTTTCACTGCTGCTCGGTGATTTCCTAGCACAATACATGTACGTGTACTATCACTTATACTAATGTTGACAAAAATTGCTTGGTTGGTGCTCACTTCTAACTCATCTTGAATACAGTCAAAAATACATTGTACATACAACTTCAACTAGCTACGGGGAAGCATACGAAGTAACATATTATAGTACATAAATGAAGAAATCTACTTAAAATAAAGATTCAAAGAGATGGGTACAGAGTTCACGGAGGGGAAGACAGTGTTAGGGGAACTCCAAAATTACTGGTTCCCTAACACTAATTGACAAGATGTCCAATCACTAGAGATTAGTCAAGATCGACTTAGATACTCTTACAATTGAAGTTAATAGCTTCCCAACCAACATGATGGGGATTACGAAGGCATTCCCAATCTGTAGGTCCCAATCCCAATCGATTCCCACCTCCAAGTTGGGACTTTTTCCCAACCAGCTACCATAGGTTTTGATCCCAACCTGGAAGTAGGGATCCCTACTTGAAGGTTGGGAGAATCGACTGATGTTGCGATCCATAAAGAGGGTTTCATCCCAACCTTGAGGTCGGGATCACTATCTACAGGTATTGATCCAACTTTAAGGTTTGGATCCCCACTTCAAGGTAGGGATCACCCCTTCATGTCCTTTCTTGTCCATGGTTGATACCAACCTGGAGGTAGGGAACCATACCTCGAGGTCTTGATCCCAATGTCGAAGACGGGATCCATACTTTAAGGTTGGGATCAGGCATTGATGCTAGGATCCATAAATTCTGTTAGATTCCAACCTGGAGGTTGGGATCCTTATCTCCAGGTATTGATCACAACCTGGAAGTTGGGATCCAAACTTGAAGGTTGGGATCCTCGACTGATGTTGGGATCCATACCTCGGGTTTCATCCCAACCTCATGGGAGTGATCCCTACCTCTAGGTATTTATTACCATTTACAAGTTGGGATCCAAACTTGAAAGTTGGGATCCTCGACTAGTGTTGGGATCATACCTCGGGTATAACCCAACCTCATGGTAGGGATCCCTACCTCCAGGTATTGATCACAACCTCCAGGTTGGGATTACCACTTCAAGGTAGGGATCATCCCCTGATGTTCAGATCCTTCCAGGTTTCTTATGAACCTGGAGATTGTGATCCCTACCTCCACGTATTGATCCCTACTTCGAAGCTGGGATCCATGCTTGAAGGTTGGGATTAGGCATTGATGTTGGGATCCCTAACTTCTGTTTGATTCCGACCTCGAGGTTGGGATATCTACCTCCACGTATTTATCACAACCTGGAAGTTGTGATCCCAACTTTAAGGTTGGGATCATCCATTGATGTGGTACCACGCATTTATATTTGATCCCAACCTCGAAGTTTGGATTCCTACCTGAAGGTATTGATCCAAACTTGAAAGTTGGGATTCATACCTTCAGGTTGGAATCAAACGAAGCTGAGGTTGGAAATCCCTACCTGTAGGTTGTCAATCCCAAACTCATATAATACCAACCTAAAGTCAACTTATACTTTCCAAAATCCCAACCTCTGGGTTGTTAATCGCAACCTGTAGGTTGCGCTACCCAACCTTCTGTTTCGACTCATACTACATTGCATGTTCCGATCCCAACTTCCACGTTAGAATCACAACATGGTTGTTGGGACTCCCAACCTGAAGGTTGTGTTTCAACCTCAATTCCAATATTATGTTAAGCCTAAATCCCAACCTTGAAGTTTGCATTCCTAACCTCGTGGTTGTGCATTCCTTACGAATACATAATTCCCAACTACGATGTTGGAATTCACAACCTACAGGTTAGGAATTCCAGCCTCTTTATTGGGACTCCCACACTCGAGGTTGGGAATCCCCACCTCAAGCTTACACATCGAAAAGGACCCATACCAAATGTAAACCATCACAACCCCAATTATTGTGTTCACAAAAACACCCAATCCAGCAAATTCAATCGCCACTATACCAAACCCAACAACAACAGAACGATACCAATCATTTAGAAAATTCAAACATAGCATATAAAAAATGTTAACAACATCACAATGTTGCCTCTACAAATAACATATAACCACACAAGATACTACAAAATGTTAACCATCACAACCACAATTATTTTGTTCACAAAAACACCCAATGCAGCAAATTCAATCGCTACTATACCAAACCCAACAACGACAGAACGATACCAATCATTTAGAAAATTCAAAAACAGCATATAAAAAATGTTAACAACATCACAATGTTGCCTCTACAAATAACATATAATCACACAAGTTACTACAATCACAACAACCCATAAGCAATGTGTTCTTACTGTGGCCTTGTTCTGTTCCTGCTTTTGCTACATCCAAGTTTTTGCCTCTTCCTCCATCAACATCTATATGCTTCTTCCGTCTTTTTCTTCTTCTACTAGTTGCTGACAATTTCACTTTCTTAATGCACAGACGTTGGGACTGCAGGTGGGTGGAGGAAACCGAAGAGTCGTCACTCAGAGCAGATTCCGCGGTGGATGGGTCTCTTTTTCCTCTAAATCCGACGGTCAGTAGGTTAGGGTTTCTTACCGACTAAATGATGACAGTGAACAACGGTGGCTGGCTGGGTCGGGCTTCAGATGATGGCTTCGGCATTCGCACGGTCGTGGGTCGAGGTTTAAAAGATGGTGGTGGCTAGAGATGTGTGGGTGACGAGGAGCCATGGTGAAACAACTTTTGTTGGTCACGGTGAAACAAATTTTGGGTGACGAGGAGTCACAGTCGTTGCAGCTGAGGTGCGACGCTGATGGGTTGACGTCCAACAGTGATGGGCGACGGTTACGCCTTCAGATGATGGCTGTTTGTTTTCCTTGAGGGTCACTGAAATGGGTTCGGAATAGACAATCCAATGCCATTCGATTTGGTAGGGAAATAAGGGATGGCTCAGTTGTAATTTACTGACTAAGCAGGGGTATTCTTGTCCAACAACTAACCCATCTGCACAACCTTAACAAGTGAAGGGTTATTTCTCAATAGGGTCAGCCAAAAAAGGTCATTTTTGGTTAAAACCCTAAAATATATTACAATATTCACAATTTTTTAAATTTTATTTACAAAACATTAATAAAAAAATAAAATTTCCGAATATTAATATATTATATTAATTTATTTTGCGGCAAATGGTGACAGGTCACAATTTTGTCTTTGGCTGCCAATTGGTATGATACAAGCAACTATTGGTTGTTTCATAGCCGGCCTCCTATATCACAATCTTTTAAAAAGAAAATTCTCTGATTTCTTGTTAAATCATATGAAAGCAAGATGCCTCACATCTAAAGGAAACTAGAAAATTTCCTCATGAAAATGATGGCAAGTTACGTTGAATGAGGCAATTGTTTCTATACCTTGTCATTCCTGCAGAAGAAGGTAGATTGCACAATTGGACATAATAAATGATGAAGTCAACCATAAACAAGAATATGGGATGGTGATAACCATGCATAATAAATTATAGTACATATAATTTGAGTTCACTTTTTAGCTTGGCAAAGATTAAAACTACTTTAGCTTCACAAGCTATGGAAATAACTTTTTTTTTCAGGTATGATTTTGATGCTGATCAGCTTAGCAGCTTCTCTGTACACTGTCCATCCCGCATTCAGTAATCGAATCGTTCAAATTGCTTTATTAGCATTCAAAGATTCTATTATTGAAGATCCCTTGAGGCATTGAGCTCATGGAACAGTTTTGTGAACCTATGTCAATGGCATGGAGTAATACGTGGACATTGGCACCAGAGAGTGATAGAGTTGGATTTGAGGTCTTAGAGTGTTAGACTATGAGATTTTTATAGAAAAGTTGTTCTTTGTCTCTTTTATTTGGTTGTACAAGTTGTATTGTCAAACTTTTTGGTTGAAAACTTATGGTAATCCATGTTTTGAGGGTATTGTCCTTTTGTATTCAGTAATGGGTTGGTTATGGTGATGCTTTACCAATCTCTTTGTACCAAATACTTTGTCTTATATGTACACATAAACCAATAGATGAATGAAAAGTCATTTCCTTTTTTCTCTGCATTTTCTTTGCTCTCATTTTGCTCCTAGTTTTGTTTTGTATCAATTGTGACATGGTATAAGAGCAAAAGTGATCTTTAAGGACTGTGAGTTTGAGTGAAAACCACCAACGTTTGTGTTCCTTAACATTAGTAGTTCACTAGAGAATCTATCATGGCTTCAAAGAGTTTTTCTGTTAGGAAAGTAGACACGCGAAACAAATACGCAAAGCACAATCAAGCACACATACACCACAAAACAGAAAATAAAAGAGACACAAGAGTTTTACGTGATTCGGAAAATTCCCTACGTCCACGGAGTGCACCAACACTTCTTCCACTATCAAATTGATGATTACAAACTCAAGCCTCTATCTTTCTCACTCTCAATCACGAATCTCGCTTACAAATCTTCTCTCACCTTCTCAAACACGTCAATCTAAGCCTAAAACCCTTAGAGACCTCTTTGTACATCACATAACCCACCTATGAGACATTTTACATGTCTATTTATAGTGTAGGAACAATCCATTGTCGGTTTGGACTCAAAAAACCGAAAAAGAAACGGATTCGAAAAATCCACGTAAAACCTGACCACCGAATCTTCTTGGGGCGCGTGTAAGTGCATGTGACCTTTATTCACTGCGATTTGTATGGCATTGGATTCGTATCGAAATAAGCATTCCAACGATATCTTATTTTATCAAAACGGACTTCGTTTGACCTATTACATGTCAAACAAGTTCTGACTCTATTTGGAATCCAAAATCTTTCAGGAATCAAAATCTTTCAAATTTCCAATTCCGAATTCTTTCTAATTTAGGATTCCTTCAGGCTTCACAATTCCAACAATCTCCCACTTGAAGACTGAAACACATGCAATCATCAACTCTTCTGACTAGTGAAAACGGTGCACTCAACGTCATTTTCTTTAACCTTGAAGACCAACTGAAGCTGAACACAGCTCCAGTTTCTCGATAGTCACTGGCTTGGTCAACATGTCAGCTGGATTCTTACTCCCAAGAATCTTCACAAGTGTCAACACTCCTTCACCCAACAAAGTACGAATGAAATGATATCTCAGACTTATATGCTTAGTCCTCGAATGAAATGCTGAATTCTTGGCTAAGTGTATCGCACTTTGGCTATCACTGTGCAACACATTTAACACTTGTTTAAACCCCAATTCTGCTAACAGACCTAGTAACCAAATCAATTCTTTGCTTGCCTCTGTAACAGCTACATACTCTGCCTCAGTCGTAGACAAAGTCACAATCTTCTGTAACTGAGAGACCCAACTAATGGCTGTTGCTCCCAAAGTAAAGACGTATCCTGTAGTGCTCCTCCTATGATCCACCTCTCCAGCAAAGTCAGCATCAACATATCCTTGTAGCTTCAAATACCCCTTTTGAAGCATAAACATTTTTCTATTGTACCTCGTAAATACCTCAAAATCCATTTAACTGTCTCCCAATGCTGCCTGCCTGGATTAGACATAAATCTACTGATTGCTCCCACTGCGTGAGCAATATCTGGCCTTGTGCAAACCATAGCATACATTAAGCTTCCAATTGCAGACGCATATGAAACTTTATCCATGTATGCCTTTTCTTCATCTGTCTCTGAACACTGATCCTTGGAAAGTCTAAAGTGACTGGCTAAGGGAATTTTAACTGGTTTAGCATCACTCATGCTAAAACGCTGAAGAACCTTACGAATGTACTCTACCTAAGACAATTGCAATGTACCTCTCTTCTTATCTCTGTTAATTCTCATTCCAAGAATCTGCTTTGCTGCCCCTAAATCCTTCATTTCAAATTCACTTGACAGTTGTTTCTTCAACTTTTTTATTTCTTCCAAATCTGCTCCAACTATTAACATGTCATCAACATAAAGTAATAAAATAATGTAACTGGTACCAACCTTCTTGAAGTAACAACAATGGTCAGCATTGCATCTCAAGTATCCTTTCTTTTGCATAAAACCATCAAATTTCTTGTACCATTGACGAGGAGCTTGCTTGAGGCCATACAAGCTTTTAGTCAACCTACATACCAAATTTTGTTTTTCTTTTTTCGCGAAACCTTCTGGTTGCATCATGTATAACTCCTCCTCGAGATCACCATGTAGAAAAGCGGTCTTTACATCTAATTGCTCTAGATGTAAATCTTCTACTGCCACAATGCTCAAAACTGACCGAATTGTACTCAACTTCACAACATGGGAAAATATCTCTGTATAGTCAATGCCTTCTTTTTGTTGAAAACCCTTGACCACCAATCTAGCCTTGTATCTCTTGGAGCCATCATGTTCTTCCTTAATTCTGAAGACCCATTTATTCTGGAGTGCCTTCTTACCCTCTGGTAACTCTGTCAACTCCCATGTATGGTTCGAATTCAGAGACTTCATCTCATCCTTCATCGTTAGCTCCCACTTGCTAGAATCATCTACCTGACATGTCTCAGCATAGCATTCAGGCTCCCCACCATCAGTCAATAGCAGATAGTTCAGGTCATACTTCTTGTTTGGTATTCGACGTCGTTTGGACCTTCGTAATGCATTTGTTGGATCTTCTGACTCATCAGGGTATAAATCCGCAACTCCCTTTTCTGGTGGTTTTGAGTCTACACCTCCAGACGTTGAACTTGAAGTAGTGACTGGTTCCTTTTCTATAGTCTCTTTGGTTTCTGATTCCGTACCTAACTTAGGATTCTTACAAACAGGCACATCATCATAATTAAAATAGTTAGGTTCAGATGCCCCCCCACTAGAAGACTCTATAGATTTCCTATCTTTATACATAACTTTCTCATTGAAGATGACATCTTTGCTCCTAATCATCTTCCTTCCATTTTCATCCCAAAACTTGTATCCAAATTCATCATTCCCATAGCCAATAAAAATACATTTAACAGATTTTGGGTCAAGTTTGTTTCTAGCATTATCACTAACATGGACATATGCTATACAACCAAAAACTCTAGTATGAGAAAGTTTTACCTCTTGACCACTCCAAATTTCTTCGGGTAGTTTGAAATCTAAGGGTGTTGATGGACCACGATTGATCAAATAAGCTGCTGTATTGATTGCTTCTGCCCAGAACTGCTTTGGCAAACCAGCGTGTAGCCTCATGCTTCTAGCTCTCTCAGTCAATGTTCGGTTCATACGTTCTGCAACACCATTCTGCTGTGGAGTACCAGGCACGGTCCTCTCGAGACGAATCCCACTCTTGAAGTAGAACTTTTTGAACTCAAAATCTTTATACTCACCACCATTATCTGATCGCAACTTCTTGATCTTCAACCCAGTTTCATTCTCAACCATTGCCTTCCACTTCTTGAAGGCATCAAATACCTCAGATTTCTGCCTCAAAAAATAAACCCAAACCTTCCTTGAGTGATCATCTATGAAAGTGACGAAATAGTATTTTCCACCAATTGAGGAAACTGGTGCAGGTCCCCAAACATCTGTGTGAACTAACTCCAATTTCATTGCCTTCGGAATTCTCCCAGTTTTCTTTAAGCTCACCCTTTTCTGCTTTCCAAAAACACAACTTTCACACATGTCTAGGTCAATCGATTTCAAATCTGACAACTTGCCATTCGAATGCATGACTCGCAGTCCCTTGGCACTCATATGCCCAAGCCTCTGATGCCATAGGTTGGGATCATCGCTACTTTCAGCTGCAGTAAATAAACCACGTCCATCTATGGTTGTGTAAAGAGTTCCATTTTTCTTTCCTCTAGCGATAGTCATAGCTGCCTTCGAAATCTTCCAGGCATCTCCTGAAAAAGTTGTTAAATAACCATTTGTAGCCAATTGCCCAATTGAAATCAGATTTTTCTTTAAATTAGGTACGTGCCTTACATTATCCAGTTTCCAAATAGATCCATTCAAATTGATCTTCACCTTTCCTTTACCCACAATATCACAAGCTTTGTCATCACCAAGATAAACCTTATCGAGATTGCTTGCTACATATTCTTCAAATAATTCCTTCCTAGAGGTAGCATGAAGCAATGCTCCTGAATCCAATATCCATGACTCAGTATTATCTTCCAAAGAGCAAATTAAAGCATCATCTGAACCTTCTGAAACATAATTCGCACTAGTTTGATCATCACTTTGTTTCTTTAAAGCTTTACACTCTGACCGGTAATGCTTCGTCTTATGGCAATTCCAGCACTCGATGTCTTTCTTACCACCTTGCGAATTATTTTGATGATTCCTATATTTAGACTTACCACGCTTCGACTTGGATCTACCATGCTGCCCACCTCTAGTGTTGCTTCTTCCTCTACTCTCCACATTTAAGGTTGAATTTGAATTAAAGAACCCATCTTCACGCCTACGAATCTCTTCAGTCATGATCATATCCACAACTTCTGAAAAACTTCAATTTTTCTTTTCCAAACGCACCACTGATTGATTGGACTGTACCCTTCCAGCTTTCAGGCAACTGACCGAGGATGAGCAATGCTTGTACTTCATCATCAAACTCGATCTTTACGGACATTAGTTGATCCGTAATCTCATTAAAAGCATTCAGGTGCTCCTTGAAGTTTCTATTTTCTGACATTCGGAGAGAAAAGAGTTTCTTTATTAGATGTACCTTATTTGCCGCAGAAGGTTGTTCATAAAGATTTGATAAGGCTTTCATGAGAGATGCCGTCGTGTCTTGATTTTTCACATTAAAGGCTACTGATCTCGATAGACTCAATCGAATCGCGCCTAGGGCTTTACGATCTAACACTCTCCAATCTTCATCTTTCACGTCTACTGGTTTTTCTTTAAGCGGCAAGTACAAGTCTTTCTGGTACAGGTAATCCTCCATCTGCATCTTCCAGAAACTGAAATTCGACCCATCGAACTTCTCAATCTTGTAATGGTCCTTCTTTGATCCCATGATCTTCCGCCCAAATTGACAAAACCAACCACTAACGAACCAGGCTCTGATACCAGTTGTTAGGAAAGTAGACACGCGAAACAAATACACAAAGCACAATCAAGCACACACATACCATAAAACAGAAAATAAAAGAGACACAAGAGTTTTACGTGGTTCGGGAAATTCCCTACGTCCACGGAGTGCACCAGCACTTCTTCCACTATCAAATTGATGATTACAAACTCAAGCCTCTATCTATCTCACTCTCAATCACGAATCTCGCTTACAAATCTTCTCTCACCTTCCCAAACACGTCAATCTAAGCTTAAAACCCTTAGAGACCTCTTTGTACATCACATAACCCACCTATGAGACGTTTTACATGTCTATTTATAGTGTAGGAACAATCCATTGTCGGTTCGGACTTAAAAAACCGAAAAAGAAACGGATTCAGAAAATCCGCGTAAAACCTGACCACCGAATCTTCTTGGGGCGTGTGTGAGCGCGTGTGACCTTTATTCGCTGATATTTGTATGGCATTGGATTCATCTCAAAATAAGATTTCCAACGATATCTTATTTTATCAAAACGGACTTCGTTTGACCTACTTACGTGTCAAACAAGTTCTGACTCTATTTGGAATCCAAAATCTTTCAGGAATCAAAATATTTCAAATTTCCAATTCTGAATTCTTTCTAATTTAGGATTTCTTCAGGCTTCACAATTCCAACATTTTCAACTCCTTCACCTCCAACATTTACAAGTGAAAACTATCAAATTTGGGTAGTAAAAATGAAGGCCTTCTTGAGAGCATTCGACTTGTGGGAGGTAGTAGAAATTGGAGCTGAACCACCTCCATTGAGAGCAAACCCACAGTAGCTCAAATTAAGCAACATGGTGAAGAGTGAAGAAATACAAAGCCTTATTTGTCATCCATAGTGCAGTTTCAGATGTAATATTTACAAGAATCATGGTTTGTGAAATAGCAAAAGAAGCTTGGGATAAGCTTAAAGAAGAGTTTCAAGGCAGCAACATGACAAGGCAGATGCAAGTGCTAAATTTGAGGAGGAAATTTGAAGTTCTGATGAAAGAAGTGAGACCGTCAAAGAGCATACAGACAAACTTATGAAGATTGTAAATCAAATTATGTAAACAAACTAAAAGCTAGGTTAGTACTTAAGGGAGATTTCACTAAGCTATACATTTAGAGATGTCAAATAAAGAAGCTAAGATCTGACAATGGAACAAACTATACATTTAGAAATTTCAATAAGTTTTGTGATGCAGCTGGCATATAACACCAACTTACCGTGCCTTATGCTCCTCAATAAAATGGAGTGAAAGGAAAAATAGAATAGTGATGGAGATGTTAGATGCTTATTGTTTGGAAAAAATCTACCAAAAACCTTTTGGGCAGAGACAATTAACACCTTTATATACTTGTTAAACATGCTGCCAACACAAGCCTTGAAAGGAAAAACACCATATGAAACTTGGTATAGCGTAAAGCCTTTGGTCGAGCATTTCAAAGTGTTTGGTTGTGTGTTATACTTTAGTTCCAGATGTTAAAAGAGACAAGCTAGAATAAAAGTCAGAGGTTGGAATTTTTTTAGGTTATAGCAATAATTCAAAAGGCTACAAAATTTTCAACTCGAAAGACTGATAAAGTTTTAGTTAGCAAAAATGTGAAATTTGATAAAGCTACAAAATGGAATTGAGAGAAGAACAAACCTAAAGCAACATCTAAGAATCAAAGCAATGGAGTAGTTTTCCAACAAGAACAAGCTGCTGAAACAGAAAGTGATTCAGACAATGATTCTGAGATGGCTGTCAGGGGTAGTAGGCATTTGGATGACATATAGACAAGATGTAATATTGCAACCTTAGAACCAAAAAGCTATGATGAAGCTATAAGGCCATATAATTGAAGAGTTACAATGAAAGAAGAGATCAACACAATTGAGAAAAATGGAACATGGCTACCTATTGATAGACCTAAAGATTAGAAAGTCATTGGTGTGAAGTGGGTTTATAGAACCAAGTTGAATACAAATGGTTATGTAAACAAATTGAAAGCTAGGTTAGTAATTAAGGGGTATTCTCAACAATAAGATGTTGATTACTTAGACACTTTTTCTCTTGTGGTAAGACATGATACAATAAGGTTGTTGATAGTCTTAGCAGCAAAATTGGGTTTCGAAAATATACCATTTGAATGTCAATTCAGCCTTCTTAAATGGTGTTCTTGATGAAAATGTGTATGTAGAACAACCAGAAGGTTTTGCGGTTACTGGTTGTGAAGAAAAGGTTTACAAGCTTAACAAAGCTCTCTATGGCTTAAAGCAAGCTCTAAGGAATTGGTATAGTAAAATTGATAATTAATTGCTAAAACAAGAATTCAAGAAAAGTGATAATGAAGCTAGCTTGAATCTGAAAGAAAGTGGAGATGATATCAGCTCTTTGTTTCCTTGTATGTTGATGACCTTTTTGGTATAGAAGGAGACATAAAATGGTTGAAAGAATTCAAAACTAATATGGAGAGTGCGTTTGAAATGTCAAACTTAGGTGAGATGAGCTATTTTCTGGGAATGGAAGTCTGTCAATTAGATGCAGCTATTTTCATCTCATAAACAAAGTATGTCAAGGAGATCTTGAAGAGATTTCAGATGGAAAATTGCAAACCAGTAGCTACCTCATTGGTTGTTAATGAAAAACTCATCTTAAATGATGAAAAAACCAAGGTAAATGCTTCAGCTTATAAAAGTTTTATTGGTAGTCTGTTGTTTTTGTCTGGCACCAGACCAGACTTGATATTTGCAGCAAGTTTGCTTTCAAGATTTATGAATTCTCCTCGCCAAACTCACTTTGGTGCAGCAAAGCGAGTCCTAAGATACATAAAAGGGACAACTGATTTTGGCATTTGGCATGGGAAGAAAGAAAGTGGGAAATTGCAAGGTTTGTAGACAGAGATTGGCTAGAAGCTTTCATGATTCCAAGAGTACTTCTGGTTATGTTTTTTCATTTGGAAGTGGTGTTTTCTCTTGGAACTCAAGAAGACAAGAACTTGTTGCTTAATCAATAGTTGAAGCTGAATATATATCTGCAACAGTAGCAGCAACTCAAGCCATTTGCCTTAGAAAAGTGTTGTCAGATGTTGGGCAAAAACAAGATGAAGCTACTATTTTTTTGGGTAGATAACAAGTCAGCCATTGCAATCACTAAGAATCCAATCCAGCATGGTAAAACAAAGCATATTATAGTAAAGTTTCATGCCATTAGAGAAGTTGAAAAGCTTGGGGAAGTTAGTCTTGTTCACTGCTCTTTTGAAAAATAGATTGCAGACATTTTAAGCAAAGCACTTCCTAAGGGAAAGTTTGAGCTCATGAGAGCAAAGCTTGGTGTGTCCAAGAAAAATCTCAAGGAGGAGTGTTAGACTATGAGATTTTTCTAGAAAAGTTGTTCTTTGTCTCTTTTATTTTGTTGTACAGGTTGTATTCTCAAATTTTTTGGTTGAAAACTATGATAATCCATATTTTAAGGGTATGGTCCTTTTGTATTTGGTAATGGGTCAGTTAAGGTGATCTTTTACCAATCTCTTTGTACCTAATACTTGGTCTTATATGTATATATACACAAATAGATGAATGAAAAGTTAGTTCCTTTTTTTCTCTACCTTTTCTTTGCTTTTATTCTACTCTCAGTTTTGTTTTGCATCAACTGTGACATAGAGGCTGGCAGGGTCTATATCACCCTTTATTGGCAATTTGAGCTTCCTTAGGTCTATTTATTTTCAAGACAACTGATTCTAAGGCAACATCCCACAAGAAATCAGTAATTTATCACACTTGTAGAATTTGAATTTCTCCTACAACACTCTTCAAGGAGAGATTCCGAGCAATATATCATTCTTTTTGGACTTGAGAGTCCTTGAACTGAAGCATAATAATCTTGTTGGGAAAATTCTAGCAGCATTCGGTTCTATTTCCAAGCTGAATTTGCTAAATCTTTTCGGCAACAATCTAAATGGAACTATTCCTCAGTCTCTTGGTAATCTTTTCCTTTTAGAGAAACTCTCTTTTTGTGTTAATAACCTTGAAGGAAACATACCAAAATCAATTTGCCATCTTAAAAATTTTAAGTTATTTGGTATTGGTGGAAATAACATTTCTGGTAAAGTTCCTGCTTCTCTCTACAACAGTTCCACCCCAACAGAATTACACATGGCAGCAAATCATTTAATAGGAAGTCTACCTTCCGACATCGGCTTCACACTCTCGAGCCTTCATATATTTGCTACTAGAAAAAACCAGTTCACAGGGTGTATTCCAGATTCTTGGTCCAATATATCTGCTATGAGAGTTATGTTAGAATTGTGTGCTCTAAGAGCTTATATTTTGCAAACATTTACATTAATCAATAAAATAAATTTATTTTATTTAATTTATGTACATTTATGAAATGTTTGCTTCATAAAAATATTATGAAATATCCATGATTGCTTATGTATTCTCAAACAAAACTGGGTATTTTATTTGTGGTAAATCTATAGCTATAGTCTATTTCATATTTGATACGATAATCTTATCCAGATTGTTCATGTGGCGACATGAAAATGGAAGCACCCTATATAGTGGAGATTATATAGGATTGGATCATGATAGAAATGAATCTCTTATTAATATCCGTTAAATAAAGAAATTCATATTTATTAACTAGATGGTCATATATGGATTGATTTTAATCCTGAGTGTTTTATGAACTTCTATTTGTTAAGTTATATTTTTTTATTTATATGGGTGAGACTATTAATATTTATGATCAATAAGCTTCGTACTTTAGATATGTGATTTAATAAGTGACTGAAAATAATCTATACAATAGTAGAATCCACTCGTTGCCAGAAGTATATGAGTAGTTCCCTTAAATGTTGATTCGAGTCTTGAACAATAAGAACATTCGACTTTCTATTTATAAGTAAATGGAAAGATAAATTCATAAGTTATTATGAATATATTGTTTATTAGGAATCAATGATATTTAATGAAACAAGATGTAATTAGAGAGGTATAACAGACTTTAATGACTTAGCTTTAATTATGAACTACTTGTGGAGGATCGAACCATATGAAATGATTAAATCGATGGATACCGAAAATTCAGATTGTGTAAAATATCTACAATTTTGAGAATGCAACCTTAAGTTTTTAGTGGAATAACTTTAAGGTTAATAATAATGAATTATTAATTAAAGCGTTTAATTAATAATTATGATATTATTGGAGTTCAAATTATAGGTCAATTTGGTCTCCTTGCTAGTTCAAAACCACATAAAGAAACAAAGGGAAGAATATAATTGGATTATCCAATTATTAATGTTACATATAAATTTTATAGATACATTCACGAATTATTTAAATAATTTGCTTATTTAAATAAATGCAATTATTTAATTATTTACAGAAGTTATGGGTTTAATTCTAAATGGTATCATTAAATTATTTATGATTTAGAATCATTTAATTTAATGAAAAATCATTTAATTAATTAATGAAAATAGTAATTTAATTTAATTAGAATTAGATTCAATATTAAATTAAATTAAAGGTGTCTTAATTTAGTAGGAATTGGATTCCATATTAAATTAAAAGTAAAGTGTTCCAAGCCAATATGGAATTTGATTCCATATTGGATAGGAACTAAGTCTTTCAACTTAAAAAAAGAAAATTGGATTTCTTGATAAATTGAGGAACCTTACCTTACCATTATAAAAAGGTGTTTTATGTTGGTAACAAAAGAAGAGAAATTTTGGTTACTTAAACCAAAAACTTCCCTTGATTAAAAACATCATATTGCCGCCCACTTCATAAGAAATCAAGAAAACTGTTTTTCAATTTCTGTAGATTTTCTTTTAGGAAAAGATTTCGTGATTTGATTCTTCAAAATTACCTCCACATACAGTTTTTTTTTGTGAAGAGTCATAACAAAAAAGATCGAGTGATGAAAAATTTGTGAATCAAAAGGAATCAATCTAATCTTCATACAATATAAGATTCAATCATATTAATTTAGTTATTGAATTGTTATTACTAGCATCGATTAGACATGTTTTTGTTTGGAAAATTTTTTTAAATCCATGTTTCGGTATTAATCTAAAATCGATTTTTCCCTTCAAGTTATTGATCTCACTAGCAATGGCTTATCTGGGCCAGTTCCTGTTGATCTTAGAAAAAGAATGAATGAGCTTTGTTGGCTAAATGTGGGTGGGAATAATCTAGGCACAAGGGTTAATGGTGATCTAAGTTTTGTTGATTCTTTAACTAATTGCACCAACTTACAAACTCTGGATTTAGATGGAAATGGGTTTGGCGGTGTTTTACCCAATTCCTTCACCAATCTCTCGACCCAGCTTAGAGAATCGTATGCAGGAGGAAATCAATTGGTTGGGAACATCGCAGCTGGTATATCAAACTTTGTCAACCTGCAATTACTTACCTTAGAAAACAACTTTCTCTCAGGTTCTATTCCTTTCAATACAGGGAAGCTTCAAAACTTGGAAGTTCTTTATTTGTAAGGAAATCAATTATTTGGTTCAATCCTAGAATCCATTGGCAATCTCACTCAACTCTTTGTAGTCTATTTGGACGTCGACAATTTCACAGGAAGCATCCCTTCGAGCTTTGAACACATCAAAGGTTTGCAAATTTTAAATTTTTCTCACAAGCTTGGTGGTTCTGTACCTAAAACAATAAGCTTTCTCTCCTCCTTAATACGCATTAGCTTAGCTCACAACTCGTTTAATGGCTCGCTTCCTTCAGAACTTGGTACCTTGAACAATCTAGAGGTGCTGGATATTTCTGAAAATGATTTGTTAGGCGAACTTCCTGTTGCTCTTAGGGGCTGTCCAAAACTAGAGGACCTTTTTCTGAGCAGAAACTCATTTCATGGAAGCATTCCTTCCTCTTTCACTGCCTTGAAAGGACTGGTGCATTTGGATTTATCTCAAAACAACTTGTCTGGCACAATTTCGATAGGTTTGGAGAACCTTCCTTTTCTTGAGAAGTTAAACTCGTCTTTCAATAATTTAGAAGGTGAGATACCATTGAAAGGTAGTTTTACTAACACAAGTGTGATTTCAGTTGCGGGTAACAAAAATCTCTGTGGTGGTATTTCTGATTTGCACTTACCAGCCTACCCTATATTCTTAAGTCTAAGAAGTATAACAAATGTCTTGGCTCAAAAATCATCATAATAATAATCAGCCTAGGTCTTTGCTTGATAGTTCTGATGCTTGTGGTTGCCATTCACTAGAAGAGAAGACCAAATAAAGCTTCATTGAGAACACCCCTTAGAGAGGAATGTGTGAGGGTCACTTACAACAAGCTTTTTAAAGCTACGGAAGGATTTTCTCCAACTAATTTGCTTGTTGTTGGAAGTTTTGGTTATGTGTACAAAGGAATGCTTGACCAACATGAAAAACCTAGAACAACGAAAGTATTCAATCTTGAATAATCGGGTGCTTCGGAGAGTTTTATTATTGAATTTGAAGCCCTAAGAAACACTAGACATCAGAATGTTCTTAAGATAATCACAGTTTATTCAAGCATAAATTTCGAAGGTATAGAGTTTAAAGTTCTTGTTTTTGAGTTTATACAAAATGGGAGCGTGGAAAGTTGGTTGCATCCAAGTGAAGATACAACAAGGAAGTTAATCCTTACACAAAGGCTTAACATAGCTTTTGATGTTGTCTCTGCATTGGAGTATCTTCATCACTGCTGCGAAACACCGATTGTATATTGTGATCTGAAGCCAAGTAATATTCTCCTTGACGAGTACATGATTGGTCATGTGGAAGATTTTGGGTTGACCAAGTTCCTTGCAATAAACATCAGTAATCCTATTAATGTGCAGACAAATTCAATTGCATTCAAGGGTTCTATAGGATACATTGCACAAGGTAAGAAATTATTCATGTCTTTAATTTATTATTTTATTATGATATAGTTGAATGATTAAATGGAAAAAATTTATCTTCAAAATAAACTAATTGTTTCTTTTTAAACCATAATATGTGTAGAATATGGGATAGGGGGCTTGGTCTCAACACATGGAGATATTTACAATTATGAAATACTTCTACTAGAGATGTTGAAGGGAAAAAACCGACAGATGAGATGGTTTAAGCCTCCATAGGTTTTGTAAGATGGCCTTGCTTGACAATGCTTTGAAGATTGCGGATTCGTATTTGCCAATAGCAGAAGAACTTGATGATCAAACCAACAGGAACAGAGGTAAAGCTACAATGAGAGAATGCATGATTTCACTCATAAGGATTGGAGTTGCTTGTTCAGCAGAAACACCCAATCAACGAATGGGTACAAGGGAGATAGTGATGGAGTTGAATGCAATCAAGAAAGTTTTTCTTAGTACTGGCTTTATTGGAGAGAGGCGTATAAGGATGCAACTAGCTGGCCATGGAAAATCCCAGCTAAGTAACGCTTAAACCTTCCATTCCCTTGAATATCAGTTCTCATATATTTGTTGGAGGGGAGACAACATTTGTTGCCTTCAATTATGCACGAATAGAATCAAACTCTCTGCGGAGCTTCCACAGTTCAAGTGCCTCAAACACTTGTTTTAGAACCTTCTTATTACAGTTATTTGCAGCATGTGCCCGAGACACTTCTGCTATTTTATGTCTATTTATGCTTATTGAGCATCAGTTTTGCAGTGTGTTATCACATTATATTCTGTTCGGATATTGAATTTCTCTGAAAATTTTGTTATATTAGAGTTCAGTTTTCATTTAATCTTGTAATATCAAGTATAGCTTGAGTCTCATTATGACATATACTTTATGTAATTTATTTTGCTTAGAAGATATGCACAATCATAGTTTGAAAAAGTTAACACACAAAGATTTCTAAATTTGAAAAATCTTTCGCATTGTTAGTTACCATTAACCTCAAAAGATTAAGTTTGTAAGAAATTATTCAACTATAGTATTTAAGAATTGAGGTTATGATATGTTAACATACCCTCTCACGTGCAATATGTTAAATGCCCCCTACCATATAACATGCGTAACGAGAAGATTTTCATAAATAAGGGGGAGAGAGAGTTTGAACTAGGAACCTTTAAGCATTGATACTATGTTAGTCACCATCATACCTAAAAGTTTAAGCTGTAGGAAAAAGTCACCATCCTACCATATAACATGTGTAATGAGAAGATTTTCATATATAAAGGGGAGAGAGAGTTTGAACTAGGAACTTTTAAGCATTGATACTATGTTAGTCACCATCATACCCAAAAGTTTAAGTTGTAGGAAAAAATCTAACTATAGAATTTAAGCTTGAGGTTATAATACGTTAACACACATGGTTGCATAATTCATATGTCTCTTAAAACTTGGAAAAAGATGAACATTGCTTAGAACAACTAATTAATTTTTAAAATGAAAATGATAAAGAGAATTAATTGTTCTCTAAATGGAGGGTAGAAAATTGAAGTAATGGTGAGATTGGATGCAGGGAAAAATCACATACAAATTCATGCAATAGGGACCATAACAATGAATAAGAAAATTTAATTTGAGTCAAGCAATCTGGTGTCTCCACTCACTCATAATATGTAAAGTTGATTCAAAGTAGTAGATAGTCTCATATTTGTTGAACAAGGTGAATTGTATTGATTTATAATGTGAGGATAAATCTCTATTTATGAGTTAGCCTTTATAATTGAGTTAGCGCAAAGACAATTTTTTGACATGGTATCAGTGCTGGGCTTTTTTAATGATGGGTTAGGCTGTGTCTATGTTCTGGACTTTTTTAACGATGGGTTGGACTCTATCTTATTCGCATGGGCCAAACTTAGCTGTATAGGTTCAGATGCTGTCGAGTGAGCACATTGTGTGTGAGGGAGAGTGTAAGATAGTGTAAGGGTGTTAGATAGTTTCATATTCTTTAAAAAAATGTGAATCGTATTGATTTATAAGGTAAGGGTAAACCTCCACTCATGAGCTAACTTTTGTGGTGAAATTAGACATAAAACCTTTTTCTAACACAAAGAACAAAACTTTGAACTTTATATTTTCTTATTTGGGTTGATGGACATGTCATTACAAAAATAATGTGGTATGTTCTTGTGCAAGACCCTTTTCTGATACAAATAACAGAACTCTAAACTTTATATTTTCTCATTTCGGTCGACAGACTTGTCATTACAAAAATAATGTGGGATGTTCTTGAAAATAAGAAACCATATAATGTATAGATTCTTGAATTTTCCAACTTATGACCCCGAGAAAACTGTGTCAATATGAATACTCTCTTGATAACTTGAAAATTGTGTGATTGTAATCTTTACAAAAATTACTTTTAACCGTTGTTATTATTAATCACAAACCTTTATTGCGTTACCCACAGAAATCTCATAAAAAATATAATTATAAATTATAAATATATAAAAAGAAACATCCTTGGAAAAGGAGGCCTATGAATTCGTTCTGTTTTCTGATCACGCAAATCCTCCAAGCTTTAAAACAATAAACACCGAATTAGTTACCTATACCAATAAAGATTTTATAGAAAGAATGGATTGAGGAAGCAACAGTGAAATTTCATGCCCCTGTAAATTTACGATAAAAACGGTCTTTGAAGTTTTGTTTTTTCACACTTACAAAGATAGCTCTGTTTATTATTTTTTTTTCAGTCTTTTCTTCCATTGCTGTTACCAGTCTTGTTTGTAGTCATGACTTTACAGTTTCGAAAACCAAGTCAAGGGATCATCCTGGATGATCATGAAGGTGATGTTTCATTGTCAAAAGTTCACCAAAGGAGGTGGCGGGTGGCTTTCAGGGCCACATGTTTCACCAGGGTTCTTGTTTCCTTGACCAGGAAGGTACTTGTTCAAAACAACAGGCTCCTGCGTCACTCTCTATCCTATGTTGCCATTGACATTGGAAACGAAAATCCTAGTCTGATAGCCTGGAAAGGAGCCTGGAGACACAATCTTTTTGATAACAGGATGATAAGTGAGATGGTGAGAGAGAAAGGCTTTGAGTCTTTGAGAAATCTTGGAGGAGTGAAACACAGGGCTCAGGTTCTAGGAAGAGATGCGAAAAGTGCTGTCAGAGCTAGTGAAGTGATCTTGTGGTGAGAAGGAACGTTTTTAGAGACAACAGGTATGCAAAACAGCCATTGAAAAGCTTTATGAGTTTTGTTTTTGAGGCATTGAAGGACACAACTATTATTATACTTTTGGTTTGCGCTGCACTTGCTTTGGGGTTTGGTATCGAACAAGAGGGTATAAAAGATGGGTGCTATGATGATGGTAGTATTATAGTTGCTGTGTTTTTGGTTGTCATTGTCTCTGCTGTGATCAATTTCAAGCAAAATAGACAGTTCGAGAGACTTTCTAATGAGAGCAGTGATATAAAGGTGGAGGTTGTGAGAGATAGGAGGCGCACGCCTGTTTCGATTTTCGATATTGTTGTGGGGGATGTTGTGTTTTTGAAGATTGGTGATCAAATTCCAGCTGATGGGTTGTTCCTGGAAGGCCATTCCATGAAAGTTGATGAGTCAAGTATGACTGGTGAGAATGACCATGTTGACCATGTTGAGATTGTTGAGAGGAATCCATTCTTGATATCTGGAACAAAGGTCACTAATGGCTATGGAGTCATGCTTGTGACTTTTGTTGGGATGAACACAACCAGGGGAAAGATGATGAGTTCTATCAGCCATGAATTGAACGAAGAGACTCTGTTACAGGCATGTTTGAATAAACTGACTTTGTACATTACGAAGATTGGATTGGCAGTGGCAGCGGTTGTTCTTGTGGTGATGGTGATTTGATATTTCACAGGAAACACCAAAGATGAGATGGGAAATAAAGAGTATCTTGGAAAGAGAATTTGATAGTGTGATGAATTCTGTTTTGGGGATTGTTGTCCCTGCTCGGCTGCTGTGACAATTGTGGTTGTGGCAATTCCTGAAGGCTTGCCTCTGGCTGTGACTCCGACACTGGCTTTTTCCAAGAAGAGAATGACGAAGGATAATGCTATGGTGAGGAAACTGTCTGCTTGTGAGACAATGGGTGCAGCCGCAACCATCTGTACAGATAAAACCAGTACTCTAACATTAAATCAAATGCAGGTTACAGAATTCTGGCTTGGAATGGAAGCAATGGAGGCTGACAAGTCCTTGGAATCAGCACCAGACGTTTATGAATTGCTGCAGGAAGCTGTTGGCTTGAACACGATTGGGAGTGTTTATAGAGAGAATTCTACATCAGCTCCTGAGATTTCTGGTAGTCCAACTGAGAAAGCTATACTTTCTTGGGCTGTGGTGGATTTAGGTATGGATGTTGGTGTGCCAAAACAGAATTGTGAGATAATACATGTTGGGGCCTTCAACTCGGAGAAAAAGAGAAGTGGGATTTCGATGAGGAGGATTGATGAAAAGGCTGTTCACACACAGTGGAAAGGAGCTGCAGAGATGATTGTAGCAATGTGTTCACATTATTATGACAGAAGTGGGACGATCAAAGAAATGGGCAATGAAGAAAGAAGGAAAATTGGGACGATTGTCAAGGACATGGCTGAGAAGAGCTTGAGATGTATTGTGCTTGCCCACGAAAAAACTGATGAGGAAGTTCTTGAGAAGCTTGAAGAAACTGGATTCACATCATTGGGGGTTGTTGGCTTGAAGGATCCATGTCGTACTGGAGTCAGAAGAGCCGTAGAAAGCTGTAGAAATGCAGGGGTGAAAATCCAGATAATAACTGGAGACAATGTGCACACGGCAAGAGCTATAGCTATTGAATGTGGAATTTTGAGTCTCGATGAGGGTTTTGGCTCTGAAGCTGTGGTGGAAGGTATAGAATTCAAAAACTATACAACAGAAGAAAGGATGGCAAAGATTGAAAACATTCGAGTAATGGCTAGATCTTCCCCATTTGACAAGCTTCTGATGGTGAAAAGCTTGAAGGAGAAAGGCCATGTTGTGGCAGTCCCTGGTGATGGCACCAGTGATGCATCTGCTGTGAAGGAAGCGGATATTGGACTCTTTACAGGAATCCAAGGGACTGAAGTCATGAAGAAGAGCTCGGATATTGTCATCCTGGATGATAATTTCGCTTCTATGGTGATAGTTTTGAGGTGGGGAACGTGCATGTACAACAGCTCACTGTCAATGTTGCTGCCCTTGTCATAAACTTTGTCGCGGCCGTTTCTTCAGGAAAAGTCCCTTTAACTACTGTGCAGTTGCTGTGGATGAACCTAATAATGGATACTTTAGGTGTAAGGCTTGAATCCAAGTACCCAAAAGATTAATTGAGCCCAAATAAGAATTAATAAATGGGCCCAGATTGAGTATAAGTCCAAGTTGTATAATGATGTTAAAGCAACTGGACAAAAACTCAATTGGGTGAATTTGGTGGGTATGCAAAGAATAGAAAGAATATAAAAAAAAAAGTGGGGTGGAGGGGGGGGGGGGGGGGTGGGGGGGGGTGGCGAGGGGGCAAAAATATATATTTTTATATATTTTCCCTAATTGCTATTAGAGTTTGAAGCCTCATATATGTGTGTGTGTATATATATATATATATATATATATATATTATTCTTCTCCATTCTCAATAGCCACTTCTCTCTCTTGAAAACTCTCATGTATTTTCAAAATTTTTGTTCTCTATTAACAAAGTTAAACCTTCAACCATAGCAAGTTTGGAGTTCAAGATTTTTTTTTGAGATAGTTTGGAGTTCAAGATTGATTGTGAAAGTTGATTGCGAATCAAGTAGGTTTATTTTTTTTCTTTCATATTTTTATTTATAATATTAGGATTTTAGGGTATGATAGACTTATATTGCTATGTTTGGAGTTATTTCAAAATAAGATTAAAAATTTTATGGATTTTTTATTGAGGAAATAGAGCTCGTTGGAAATTTGCTTTCTAGTAACACTGTCGGATTTGTTTAATTGTATGAATAGGCAAATGAAAGTATAAAATTATGAAATTTGGTATAATGATCCTTAGGATGTTAAGTTATGTTCTACCAAATTTCTTGGTCATATGATAAGTGGACAATTAATTACGAATTTTTTACCACATCTGACTTTTATGAGCCATTAAAATTTGAAGGATTTTTATGAAGCAGTTTATTTTTAAAAAATTTGGAGATCAAGGGCTGCTCAGTTTTCAAACTGATATTGATACAACCTTGGTTTGGATTCAGAGGTTTAAGTTGATAGGTAAACAGAGGTATTTAAGGCTGAAAATTTTTATTCTATTTGTTTTGATCTTTAGAACATATATATGCATTTTCCAGATGATTAGTCTTATACATAATTTATTAAACATAGAGAAAATGGACTACATCAGTGAGACAGAGTTGACAATAGTGAATTTTAATGGTATTTGGACTTAGATTAATTTAGTAAGTTATAATTTCTTATAAATTTATGAGTTTCGTGATGTGATTTTTGGTTGATAAGAGGGATTAAATTCATAAAGTTATTTTCTATATTGGGTCAAGTGGAAGAGGTAAGTAAACCTTATAAATTGCTTTTATATATTATATGTTTAATTTCAAAAATACTTTAATTGATTCTTTCAAATAATTGAATGGGACCTTAATTTTTCAATGCTATTTTATTATATTTTATTTAATGATTTTGCATCCTTGAATATATGTTTTATATACATTGTTCAATTGTATTTAAAGTATTGTCTTCCTATTTGAAAAATGTAATATGTTTTATTAAAAGTATTCCTCTGTATTTGAAAAGAATGATATGTATTATAATCGTGACTGTAACAAAAATGTTTTGGCTCATCTGCTCGTAATTTATTTAATTGTAATAGCCTAAGCACCGAGATTACAAGTGTCATAATTGTATCGTATTGATCTAACTGGAATATTTATTATTGCGTAACATTAATTATATTGGCCCTCGCACCGGCGTTATAGGTGTAAATTACATTGGCCTTGCACTAGGATTATAGGTGCTAATTGTATTGGCCTCACACTAGGATTATAGGTGTAAATTGTATTAGCCCTGCATCGAATTACAAGTGTAAATGATATTACGTGACATGAGTCATTTCCATATTTTTTTCAATTTGAATATGAAATGTTTTCCATTACTTTAATTTCGATTTAAATAATGAATGTTTTATATATCGTATTTGTTGGAATTGTGAAGTCTAAAGGAATCTTGAATTAGAAAGAATTCGGAATTGGAAGTTTGAAAGATTTTGGATTCCAAATAGAGTCAAAACCTATTTGACACGTAAGTAGGTTAAACGAAGTTCGTTTTACTCAAATAAGATATAGGTGGAAAGCTTATTTCGAGACGAATCCAATGCCTTAAAAATCGCAGCGAATAAATTTCACACGCGCTCTCACACGCCCCAACAAGTTTCAGTGGTAAGTTTTACACGGATTTTCTGAATTCGTTTCATTTTCAGTTTTTTGAGCCCAAACCAATTATGGATTGTTCCTACACTATAAATACACATGTAAAATGTCTCATAGTTGTGTTCTTTGATGTATTAAGGGGTCTCTAAGGGTTTTAGACTTAGATTGACAAGTGTAGAAAGATGAGAGAGATTTGTGAGAGAGGGATTCGTGATTGAGAGTGAGAGAGACAGAGGTTTGAGTTTGTAATCATCAAGTTGATAGTGGAAGAAGTGCTAGTGCACTCCGTGGACGTAGGAAATTTCCCGAACCATGAAAAACTCTTGTGTCTCTTTTATTTTCTGTTTTTGTGATGTGTGCTTGATTATGCTTTACGATTTCTTCTTCTTCTTTCTTTCTATGTTTATCTCCTAACAACTGGTATCAGAGCTTGGTTTGTTAGTGGTTGATTTTGTCAGTTTGGGCGGAAGATCATGGGATCAGAGAAGGACCATTACAAGGTTGAGAAGTTCGATGGGGCGAATTTCAGTTTCTGGAAGATGTAGATGGAGGATTACCTGTACCAGAAAGACTTGTACTTGCCGCTCAAAGAAAAGCCAGCAGACGTAAAAGATGAAGATTGGAGAGTGTTAGATCGCAAAGCCCTAGGCACGATTTGATTAAGTCTATCGAGATCAATAGTCTTTAATGTGAAAAATCAAGATACGACGGCGTCTCTCATGAAAGCTTTATCAAATCTCTATGAACAACAACCTTCTGCGGCAAATAAGGTACATTTAATAAAGAAACTATTTTCTCTCTGAATGTCAGAAAATAGAAACTTCAAGGAGCACATGAATGCTTTTAATGAGATTACAGATCAGCTAATGTCCGTAAAGATTGAGTTTGATGATGAAGTACAAGCCTTGCTCATTCTCGGTCAGTTACCTAAAAGTTGAAAAGGTACGGTCCAGTCAATCAGCGGTGCATTTGGAAAAGAAAAATTGAAGTTTTCAGAAGTTGTGGATATGATCATGACTGAAGAGATTTGTAGGCGTGGAGATGGGTTCTTTAATTCAAATTCAGCCTTAAATGTGGAGAGTAGAGGAAGAAGCAACACTAGAGGTGGGCAATGTGGCAAATCCAAGTCGAAGCGTGGCAAGTCTAAATCTAGGAATCGTCAGAACAATTCGCAAGGTGGTAAGAAAGACATCGAGTGTTGGAATTGCCATAAAACGGGGTATTACCGGTCAGAATGTAAAGCTTTAAAGAAAGAAAGTGATGGTCAGACTAGTGCAAATTATGTTTTAGAAGGTTTAGATGATGCCTTAATTTGCTCTTTGGAGGATAATACTAAGTCATGGATATTGGACTCAGGAGCATCATTTCATGCTACCTCTAGGAAGGAATTATTTGAAGAATATGTAGCAAGCAATCTAGGAAAGGTTTATCTTGGTGATGACAAAGCTTGTGACATTGTGGGTAAAGGAAAAGTGAAGATCAATTTGAATGGATCTATTTGGAAACTGGATAATGTAAGACACATACCTAATTTAAAGAAAAATCTGATTTCAATTGGGCAGTTGGCTACAGATGGTTATGTGACAACTTTTTCAGGGGATGCCTGGAAGATTTCAAAGGGAGCTATGACTATCGTTAGAGGAAAGAAGAATGAAACTCTTTACACAACCATAGATGGACGCGGTTTATTTACTGCAGCTGAAAGTAGTGATGATCCCAACCTATGGCATCAGAGGCTTGGGCATATGAGTGTCAAGAGACTGCGAGTCATGCATTCGAATGACAAGTTGTCAGATTTGAAATCGATTGACCTAGACATGTGTGAAAGTTATGTTTTTGGAAAGCAGAAAAGGGTGAGCTTTAAGAAAACCGAAAGAACTCCGAAGACAATGAAATTGGAGTTAGTTCACACAGATGTTTAGGGACCTGCACCAGTTTCCTTAATTGGTGGAAAATACTATTTTGTCACTTTCATAGATGATCACTTAAGGAAGGTTTGAGTTTATTTTTTGAGGCAGAAATCTGAAGTATTTGATGCCTTTAAGAAGTGGAAGGCAATGATTGAGAATGAAACTGGGTTGAAGATCAAGAAGTTGCGATCAGATAATGGTGGTGAGTATGAAGATTCTGAGTTCAAAAAGTTCTGCTTCGAGAGTAGGATTCGTCTCGAGAGGACCGTGCTTGGTACCCCACAGCAGAATGGAATTGCAGAATGTATGAACCAAACATTGACTGAAAGAGCCAGAAACATGAGGCTACACACTGGTTTGCCAAAGCAGTTCTGGGCAGAAGCAATCAATATAGCGGCTTATTTGATCAATCATGGTCCATCAACACCCTTAGATTTCAAACTACCTGAAGAAATTTGGAGTGGTCAAGAGGTAAAACTTTCTCATACTAGAGATTTTGGTTGTATAGCATATGTCCATGTTAGTGATAATGCTAGAAACAAACTTGACCCAAAATCTGTTAAATGTATTTTTATTGGCTATGGGAATGATGAATTTATGTACAAGTTTTGGATGAAAATGGTAGGAATATAGCATATGTCCATGTTAGTGATAATGCTAGAAACAAACTTGATCCAAAATCTGTTAAATGTATTTTTATTGGCTATGGGAATGATGAATTTATGTACAAGTTTTGGATGAAAATGGTAGGAAGATGATTATGAGTAAAGATGTCATCTTCAATGAGAAAGTTATGTATAAAGATAGGAAATCTATAGAGTCTTCTAGTGGGGGGACATCTGAACCTAACTATTTTAATTATGATGATGTGCCTATTTGTAAGAATCTTAAGTTAGGTACGGAATCAGAAGCCAATGAGCCTATAGAAAAGGAACCGATCACTACTTCAAGTTCGATGTCTGGAGGTGTAGACTCAAAAACACCAGAAAAGGGAGTTGCAAATTTATACCCTAATGAGTCAGAAGATCTAGCAAATGCATTACGAAGGTCCAAGCGACGTCGAATACCAAACAAGAAGTCTATGCTACTGACTGATGGTAGGGAGCCTGAATGCTATGCTGAGGCATGACAAGTAGATGATTCTAACAAGTGGAAGCTAGCGATGAAGGATGAGATGAAGTCTCTGAATTCAAACCATACATGAGAGTTGACAGAGTTACTAGAGGGTAAGAAGACACTCCAGAATAAATGGGTCTTTAGAATTAAGGAAGAACATGATGACTCCAAGAGACATAAGGCTAGATTGGTGGTCAAGGGTTTTCAACAAAAGAAAGACATTGACTATATAGAGATATTTTTTCCTGTTGTAAAGTTGAGTACAATTCGGTCAGTTTTGAGCATTGTGGCAGCAGAAGATTTACATCTAGAGCAATTAGAAGTAAAGATCGCTTTTCTGCATGGTGATCTCGAGGAGGAGATATACATGATACAACCAAAAGGTTTCACGGAAAAAGGAAAAGAAAATCCGGTATGTACGTTGACTAAAAGGTTGTATGGCCTCAAGCAAGCTCCTCGTCAATAGTACAAGAAATTTGATGGCTTTATGTAAAAGAAAGGATACTTGAGATGCAATACTGACCATTGTTGATACTTCAAGAAGGTTGGTACCAGTTACATTATTTTATTACTCTATGTTGATGATATATTAGTAGCTAGAGCAGATTTGGAAGAAATAAAAAAGTTGAAGAAACAATTATCGAGTGAGTTTGAGATGAAGGATTTGGGGGCAGCAAAACAGATTCTTAGAATGAGAATTAATAGAGATAAGAAGAGAGGTACATTGCAATTGTCTCAGACAGAGTATATTCGTAAGGTTCTTCAGCGTTTTAGCATGAGTGATGCTAAACCAGTTAAAATTCCATAGCTAGTCACTTTAGACTTTCCAAGGATCAGTGTCCAGAGACAGATAAAGAAAAGGCATACATGGATAAAGTTCCATATGCGTCTGCAATTGGAAGCTTAATGTATGCTATGGTTTGCACGAGGCCAGATATAGCTTATGCAGTGGGAGCAGTCAATATATGTCTAATCCAGGCAGGCAGCATTGAGAGGCAGTTAAATGGATTTTGAGGTATCTACGAGGTACAATAGAAAAATGTTTATGCTTCAAAAGGGGTGATTTGAAGCTACAAGGATATGTTGATGTTGACTTTACTGGAGAGGTGGATCATAAGAAGAGCACTATTGGATACATTTTTACTTTGAGAGCGACAGTCATTAGTTGGGTCTTTCAGTTACAGAAGATTGTGACTTTGTCTAACATTGAGGCAGAGTATGTAGCTGTTACAGAGGCAAACAAAGAATTGATTTGGTTACAAGGTCTGTTAGCAGAATTGAGGTTTAGATAAGTGTTGAATATGTTGCATAGTGATAGCCAAAGTGCGATACACTTAGCCAAGAATTCAGCATTTCATTCGAGGACTAAGCATATAGGTCTGAGATATCACTTCATTCGTACTTTGTTGGATGAAGATGTGTTGACACTTGTGAAGATTCTTGGGAGTAAGAATCCTGCTGACATGTTGACAAAGCCAGTGACTATCAAGAAACTGGAGCTGTGTTCAGTTTCGGTTGGTCTTCAAGGTTAAAGAAGAGGACGTTGAGTGCACCGTTTTCACTAGTCAGAAGAGTTGATGATTGCATGTGTTTCCATCTTCAAGTGGGAGATTGTTGGAATTGTGAAGCCTGAAGGAATCTTGAATTAGAAAGAATTCGGAATTAGAAGTTTGAAAGATTTTGGATTCCAAATAGAGTCAAAACTTGTTTGATACGTAAGTAGGTCAAACGAAGTCCGTTTTACTCAAATAAGATATCGTTGGAAATCTTATTTCGAGACGAATCCAATGCCTTAAAAATCGCAATGAATAAATTTCACACGTGCTCTAACGCGCTCCAACAAGATTTGGTGGTCAGTTTTACACGGATTTTCCGAATCCGTTTCATTTTCAGTTTTTTGAGCCCAAACCAATTATGGATTGTTCCTACACTATAAATACACATGTAAAACATCTCATATTTGTGTTCTTTGATGTATTAAGGGATCTTTAAGGATTTTAGACTTAGATTGACAAGTGTAGGAAGGTGAGAGAGATTCGTGATTGAGAGTGAGAGAGACAGAGACTTGAGTTTGTAATCATCAATTTGATAGTGGAAGAAGTGTTGGTGAACTCCGTGGATGTAGGGAATTTCCCGAATCACGTAAACTCTTGTGTCTCTTTCATTTTTTGTTTTTGTGATGTGTGCTTGATTGTGCTTTGCGATTTCTTCTTTTTCTTTCTTTCTGTGTTTATCTCCTAACAGTATTGTTAAATATTTTATTGTTTTATTGACTTTGATTTTGAAAATTAAATATTTTCTATATTATATCGTTAAATATTTTATCGGTATTGCTATATTAATTATTTTTCAATTACTATGAAATTATAGTTTTATTCTAATTGTAAAGCTACTTATAAAATTGCAATATATCTTTTTGATTATATAATACATCGTAATATATCATGTTTACCCATTAAGTTGATAGCTCACCACTCGTCTCTACTATTTTTATAAATTAGTAGGTATTATTTGTCTTGAGGAATGATTTCGATTAATTGATGTTTCTTGGAGAAGGATTTCAGTTTTGCTATTATGATTATATAACTTTCTATTATTAAAAAACCACTTAAGTTTGTTTCATTACTTAAGACTCAAATATAAGGATGAATTTTGAATGTTCGTGGATTTGAGTTGTTTAAGATTTTTATTGAGATGTTGAGATAAATTATATTATTGAGTTAAATATTTTATGGAATTTTTTATTAATTGAGTTTTAGTTTTAGAGATTTAAGTAATTGATTGAATATTGCATTATATTGATTTTTATAGCAAATTGGGGTGTTACATTAGGTGCATTAGCATTGGCCACAGAGCAGCCCACCAATGATCTCATGAAACAGCCACCAGTAGGCCGAACCAAGCTGCTTATAACAAGAATCATGTGGAGGAGCCTCATAGCGCAGGCTGTTTTTCAGGTAACTATCTTGCTGACTTTACAATTTCAGGGAAGATCCATCTTTCATGTGTCTGAAACAGTCAAGAACACCATGATCTTCAACACTTTTGTCCTCCGCCAAGTCTTCAATGAGTTCAATGCCAGGAAGCTTGAAAAGAAGAACATATTCCAGGGAATTCACAAGAACGAAGCTGTTTATAGGAATCATTTGAGTCACCATAGTTCTTCAAATGGCAAAGGTGGAGTTCCTGCAGAAGTTCACCAACACTGAGAGGTTGAATTGGGAGCAGTGGGCAGTCTGCATCGGCATTGCTCTTCTGTCATGGCCAATTGGTTTTCTGTTCAAGTGAATTCCAGTTTCTGGCAAGCAAAAATTTCTCAAGTTTATAGCTTCTCCAATCTGATCCACATGCCCACTATTATTTCTTTAGTATAAATAAAGTTAGCTAATTTAGTTTGCAGACATATTTTAGTAGTTAGTTCTACTTGTAAAGACTCAATCTGATTTCTTAGTTTACGACTGAATTTATTTTGAATATTGTTCTTAATTATCATGTATATTTTTCACTTTGAATTGTGGGCATATCAGTCATAAAAGAGACGTAAAAAACATAAAAATTAAAAGTAGTTTCCACCGGTTAATATTAGATCAAAAAGTTTAGACTGATAAAATAAAGGTCAAGAAATAATATCTCTAACACATTCTCTCATGTGGTGCCAGAACAACAGACTTGTCACCTGACTCCAAATATTATTAGTGACTCCATATATTATCACATGGGCAGTTCAAATGCAGACTCTTGGGACAACACAAGGTCTGATACTGTAATAGCAACCTTCAGAATTATCTCAAACTTATAGCTTCTCCTACCTGAACCACAGGGACATTTCTTGGTTCAACTTGTTTATAGTCAGTCTGATTTCTTAGTTTATGACTTGAAATTTTATATCGAATATTGTTCTTAATTACCATATTCAATTTTACCTTTTGTTGTTGGCATATCAATAGTTAAACATTAAAAATATTATAAGTGGTTTCCACCATATATCAGTTGCAGGACAAGGAAAATCTGTAACTCTTTCGAGTTTGGGCTTGGCCTAACATCAGAAAAAAGCAACTAACCCTGTCATCAGTATGCCTGTTCCGGATAAGCAGAATAAAGTGCTTTGTGTAGAAAGCACTTTAGCTCATTAATGCTGGTTACAGAAACATTTAATACATACCATGGCGAAACATTCTAAGATGTACTCAAAGAGTAATTCTATTCTGAAAACAGTTTTTATTTAAATCTATAGGCCATTACAGATATTTGTTGTTAGTCCAGCGTAGGAGTTAAAGTTGCTTCAATTGTAACAATAAGGGAAAAATCTTCCATGGATCATGATCAGAGTAGAAAGATTAAGCTAATTTAAACACAGAATATAATATGTTCTGTTTTTCTTACCTTTCTTTGGCGAAATAACAAGTCGCACTCACATGCATTTTGACTACAATTTTGACTCTCGTATACCTTATTTTTAGGCTTTTTGCTGATGTGTCAAGGAGAGTTATTTTTCTTCCATAACAACTCCAAAGTTCAATAAATCTAGCTAGAAATATAGATTTCAGACATCAGACTATCCTAATACCGGATTTTCACCCAATATTAAAAATAGGGGAGGCAAAAGAAACCCTCCTGAATTGGTATGAGATCGAAGGTGTATAGGGAGTGAAAGGGTCAGTAAAACAGTGTTTGGAGGGTGATCTCGGGGGTGAATTAGAGCCGGATCGTAGTTGACATGTCTCCTGGTAAGAAACTGATCTGGTTGACAGAGAGTAGCTCCAAAACACCTCCCGGCAAGGGAGCTGATCTTGTTAATAAAAAGGGGGAATAAAATGGTGTTTAGTGGCTGGTTTGGTGAGTGGATGCAAGGCCAGACGTGGTCCAAAGATCTCCTGGTAAAGGAACTGGTCTGTGAGTGCAAAGGAGCTCCGGGTTGCCTGCAAAAGAGAGAACCCGTCAGGTTGATGCCGGTGAGGTGCTGACGGTAGCACTCCGATGCTCAAGTCAGATGGTGATCGAGAGGGCGCACCTCTAAACTATGCTAGCATAAGTGAATGGAGGTAAATGAGATGAAAACTAGAGAAAACAAGTGAAATGGAGATGAAAGAAGTAGTAAAAGAATATCATTAAGAGATGATGCATGGGAGTTTTTATAGACAAAACTTGTTGCCCTTTTGGACATGTGTCGGTTCCTTATTCATCCTCCCTTGCCCTTGGTCACTTTTCACTTTCCAGCATTGCTGCCAGCATACTTCCAGCCCACTCCTAGAGTTGATCTCATCCATCCGTCGAAACACGTGTCAACTGGGAGTGGATTTGGTCACTTCATCAAGCCAAGTCACTTGAATTGGGGGCAGTTGGCTGTGTGCATTGGCATTGCTGTTCTGTCATGACCAATTGGTTTTCTGTTCAAGTGCATTCAAGTTTCTGGCAACCAAAAATTTCTCGAGAGTATAGCTTCACCAGCCTGATCCACATACCCAAAATTATTGTGTATCGTAAATAAAGTTGGCTAATTTAGTTTACAAACATATCTTAGTAGTTAGTTCTATTCTGATTTCTCAGTTCATGACTGAAAATTTTGTCTTGAATGTTGTTCTTAATTATCATGTGCATTTTTTACTTTGATTTGTGGGCATATCACTCATAAAACAAACGTAAGAAACATAAAAAATTACAAGTAGTTTTCATGCGTTAGTATCAAACCCAAAAACTTAGACTAATAAAAGAGGAACCAACAAATAAGATCTCTAACATCTCTCCTCATGTGGTGCAAGAATGACAAGCTTGTCACGTGACTCCAACTATTACTAGTGACTCCATATATTATCACACGGTAATGTAGAATCTTGAGACATTCCAAACTTTAATATCATATTAGCAATCGTTAAGTCAGAAATTTTAAATTAGTAGAAAAGAGTCCAAATACTATATAAACTCTCTAACATATCCCCTCATGTGGTGCAAGAACAACAGGCTTATCATGTGACTCCATATATTATCATGCAGGCAGATCGAATATAGACTTTTATGGCAACTTAAGCTCTAATATCATATTAACAACCATCAAACTAGAAAGTTTAATTTAGTAGAAAAAAACCCAACAATACTGTATATGCTTTCTAACACCACCATTTGTTACTCTTTTGAGTTTGGCCTAGCATTAGAAAAAGCTATTAACACTGTCATCACTAGATTTGTTTTGGAAAAGCAAAATAATGTGTTTCTGTGTAAAACATCAATGTTTGTAAAAGCTATTAACACTATCATCACTAAATTTTCCCCACCTTTTTTAGAATGGCTAATAGTGACTATTTAAAACCTACAACTAGGGATGACAATTTCATCACACCTGCGGATTTCCACCCACAATAGACAAATGTGGATTTAATTAAATAGGTTTGTGGGCAGGTGTTGATGCAAAATTTCAAACCTCAAATGGGGTTTGGGTTCGAGTGTGGGTGGAAAAAAAAATTAGCACCAGTGAACCCATAACATTAATTTTTTTTTTAAAATATAGTATTAAATAACATTTATATTTGTTAATTTTATTTTTTAGCTACCATCAAACCTAAAAGTTTAAGCCAATAAGAAAGGACCAAACTATAGACACACTCCCTCACGTATAACATGGATAGATATCAAAATTTGGACACATGATAAAAGCCCCTATTGTTATAATATGTGTAACAAGAATTAGAGATAAAGAGGGGAGAGAGGGTTTGAACCAGTTACCTTCAAGCTATGCTATCATGTTAGTTACTATCAAACCTAAAAACTTAAATTGATAGAAAAAAACATGTTAGTCATCATCAGACTCAAAAGCGTAAGCTTATAGGAAATGATCCAACTATAGTATTTAAGACTTGAGGTTGACACGTGACATTATTTATAAAAGCTTTTGCATTACTTGTTATATACGTTGTTTGAAGTTCAAGTTTATTATGTATTTGACCAATACTTTGACATATTTTGTGTCGTATGTGGATTTATGTAAGAGTAATATTACACTATCCAAAAATTTAATGCATACCATGGTTATAGAACTATTTTCCAAATTGAGGCTTCATGTTCCCTAGCCTTGCTATAGTTTTTATGGGTTCAAACCAATTCACTGGGTATTTTCCAGCTTCTTTCTCCAATATATCTTCCATGAGAATTCTTGATCTCTCTGACTAGGGCTGGCAATTTGGAACCCGACACGATGGGTCAACACGAAACCGACACGATTATTACAGGTTAGGGTTGAGTATTAACAGGTTGGGTAAATAAACGGGTCAACCCGTCTAACCCGTTTAATTATCGTGTCGGGTTCGGGTTCTACTTAACTGGTTACGGGTTGATCCGTTAAGTAAGGATAAAAAAATAATTTTATTTTAGAAGGGTAGTCATATAATTTTAGTGGTAGATATATATACCCTTCAAAGTTCAAACCCTAACCTAAACACAAGTCTCTAAACTTCATCTCTACACTTCATCTCATCACAAATTATCATGTAGTGATAAAATTTTATTGGTTTTGATAAAATATTTGTTAAACTATTTTTTTCATGTATAAATGTATAATTTCTTAATTAGTTAACTTTTAATTATTATCTTTTGACAAGTTTAGTTTGGCGGATGTAATCAACGATTGATGTTGTTTTTCTATTATAAAAGACTACATTAAAAAAAAATTTATGTTGTTGTTTTTTTTTTTTAATATGAAGGACTATATTTGCAAAGATATTTTTATAATCATCTTTGTAAACATTTGTATTTTTATGGTTTGGATTATATTTGTGGATGATTGTATTTTTTAGGTCTTATGTATCTTTATTTTAATTTTGTTTTTTATTATATCTATATTAAAATTTAAATGTATTAACTATCATTAAATGGGTCATAAACAGGTCGATTAAATGGGTTATTATTCGTGTCAGTTAAACGGGTCACTAACGTATCGGTTAAACGGGTCATTAACGGGTTGACCCGTTAGTAACCGTGTCGTGTTCGGGTTGAGGGGGTTCAACCCGTTTCCTTATCGAGTCGTGTTCGGGTTGTGTCAAAAATTATCGGGTTGGGTTCAAGTCATGTCCAATCCAACCCAACCCGTCAACCCGGATTGCCACCCCTATCTCTGACAATGGATTATTTGGGCCAGTTCCTACTGATCTTGGAAGAAGAATGAATGAGCTTTGGTGGCTGAATTTGGAAATAAATAATCTAGGTACTGGGATTAATGGTGATCTAAGGTTTGTTGAATCTCTAACTAATTGCACCAAGTTACAAATATTGGCATTAGATGTTAACGGGTTTGGCGATGTTTTACCCATTGTTTAAAAACTCAGCCAAGTTGGCCGAGTTCTCACCGAGAACTCGTCGCTCGGCCAGTTTCCGAGCCGAGTACTCCTGGATCGGGGGGTTTAACTCAGTTCCTGTAGAAACTCGGCCCAACTCAGGTCAACTCGGCCTGACTCGGCCTCGGTCCTACTCGATTTTTTTTTTTTAAATTTTTTTTGTCAAAACGACACCATTTTGGCATCATACTTGGATCGACTCGGGTCGACTCAAGCCGACTGTATCTCGACTTTTTTTAAATTTTTTTTTTTTTAAGGTTGTAATTATGTAATTATGTTAAAGTGGTTTTGGAGGTTGCATGAGATAGATTTTAAGGGTTTTTGTGGTCCTATGATTATATTTTAATCATACAAAAAAATTTTAAATTGTATTTTTTATAGATTTGACCGTGGGTCAACGGGTTGACCGTTGACCGATGGTCAAACCGAGTACTCACTGAGTTGCTGAGTACTCACTGCTCGCTGCCTCGCTAGTCGAGTCGCGAATAGCGAGTTTTGGAACATTGGTTTTACCTAATTCCTTCACCAATCTCTTGACATAGCTTAGAGAATTGCATGGATGAGGAAATCAATTGGTTGGGAACATCCCAGCTAGTATTACAAACTTTGTCAACCTACAAACACTTAGCATTGAAGTCAACTTTCTCTTGGGTTCTACTCCTTTCGATATAGGGAAGCTTCAAAACTTGAAAGTTCTGTCTCTATATGGAAATCAATTATTTGGTTCAATCCCGGAATCCATCGGCAATCTCACTCGAGTCTTCAAAGTCATTCTAGACTCCAACAATCTGACAGGAAGCATCCTTCAAAGTCTTGAAAATATCAAAGGTTTGCAAACGTTAAATCTTTCATTCAACAACCTTGGTGGTTCTGTACTAAAATCAATAGGCTTTTTCTCCTCTTTGAGTTGCATTAACTTAGCTCGTAACTCTTTTAATGGTTCGCTTCCTTCGGAGCTTGGTTCCTTGAAGAATCTAGAGGTATTGGAAATTTATGAAAAAGATTTGTCAGGCCAACTTCCTGTTGCTCTTGGAGGCTGTCTGAAACTGGAAGTCCTTCTGTTGAGTAGAAATTCATTTCATGGAAGCATCTCGTCCTCTTTGGCTGACTTGAAAGGACTGGTACATTTGGATCTATCTCAAAACAACTTGTCTAGCACAATTCCGAGAAGTTTAGAGAAACTTCATTTTCTTGAGAAGTTAAACTTGTCTTTCAATAATTTAGAAGGTGAGATACCATTGAATGGTAGTTTTAGTAACACAAGTGTGATTTCAATTGTCGGAAACAAGAATCTCTGTGGTGTTATTTATGATTTGCACTTACCAACCTGCCCCATTCTTAAGTCTAAAGAGCAAAACAAACGTCTTGGCTCAAAAATCATCATCATAATCGTTAGCCTGGGTCTCTGCTTGATAGTTCTGATGCTTGTGGTTGCTATTCACTGGAAGAGAAGACCAAGAAAAGCTTCATCAAAAACATCCCTTGGAGAGGTGTTTGTGAGGGTCTCTTACAACGAGCTTCTTAAAGCTACTAAAGGATTTTCTTCAACTAATTTGCTTGGTGCTAGAAGTTTTGGTTCTGTGTACAAAGGAATACTTCACCCAAATGAAAAACCTATAGCAGTGAAAGTATTTAATCTTGAGCAGTTGGGTGCTTCAGAAAGTTTTATTACTGAGTGCAAAGCATTACGAAAGACCAGGTAGCAGAATCTTCTTAAAATAATCACACACCTTGTTCAAGCATAAATTTCGAAGGTAGTGCTTTTAAGGCTTTTATTTTCGAGTTTATGCAAAATGGGAGCTTGGAAAGTTGGTTGCATCCAAGTGAAGATACAACAAGGAAGTTAAACCTTACACAAAGGCTTAATATAGCTTTCGATGTTGTCTCTGCATTGGAGTATCTTCATCGCCACTGTGAAACACCGATTGTTCATTATGATCTCAAACCAAGCAATGTTCTCCTTGACAAGGACATGGTTGCTCATGTCGGAGATTTTGGGTTGGCCAAGTTCCTTGCAATAAACATCAGCAATCCAATTGATGGGCAGACAAATTCCATTGCAATCAAGGGTTTTATAGGATACATTGCACCGGCTAAGAAATTCATTCATGTTTGTAGTTTCTTGTTTTATTATGATATATTTGAATGCTTAAGCGAATTGTTGAGAATGTGAAACTTTTCCTAGAAACTCTTTAGCTTAAGTTTGTTATTTTTTGTGTTTTCTTAAGGTTTAAGCAACCTCATTTAAGTTAGTTTCAATGAAATGGTTTAGTTTGTATTTAATTTGGATGTAATGTGTTAAGTTTGTTTTTGGTTGTTATAGTAGGGTTAGGTAATTCTAATGTCAATTTCTTTTTGTTTGTTTGTTTTTTTTTAATGGAATGGGTTGTGTACTTGAAGTTGGTAACAATGTATGGCTTAAATCAGTTCTTGTACTTATATATAAAATTCAATGAAATAGCTACAACATATATGTCAGCAAAATTGTGTGCTTCGGTTCTAGTTTTTAGCTTTGTTCTGGGAGCATGTTTTCATGGGATGTTTGATAGTTAATGGTTGCATATGGTCTGATTTCTAATAGTGGTATCGGAGCTTTGTTCTTATGGGTTATGAGGTCTAATATTGAGAGTTTTGTGAGTTAAACACTTATTTTTGAGAGATCAAACACTTATAAGCGTCTAGATGGCAGCAACAAGCAATTCTACCTTGGCTGTCCCTCAATTTTCTAGAGAAAATTATCAGATATGGGTAGTAAAAATGAAGTCTTATTTGAAGTCTTTTGGCCTATGGGAGCATGTAAAACAAGAGAAGCAAGACCCCCTACTCAGAGCAAATCCCACTATAGCTCAAATCAAGCAACATGAGGAGGAGAAAATGAAGAAAGACAAAGCTATCACTTGTTTGCATTCAGCTTTGACAGATGTTGTGTTTACAAGCATTATGCATCTTGAAATAGCTAAGCAAATATGGGATGAGCTAAAGGAAAGATATGAGGGCAGTGAAAGAGTGAGAAATGTCAAGTTGTTGACTCTCAAAAGAGAGTTTGAGATGTTGAAAATGAAAGAAAGTGAGTCTATTAAAGACTACTCTTGCAAGTTATCTGAGTTTGTCAATCAAATGAGACTTTATGGAGAAGTGGTGGAGAAGATGTTGATTAGTTTACCCGAAAAGTTTGAGGCTAAGGTTTCTACCATTGAAGAGTCTTGTGACTTGAAGAAACTAACCATATCTGAAATGGTTAGTAAGCTGCAAGCTCAAGAGCAGAGAATGTCTATGAGGAAGGATGATGCTATTGAGGATGCCTTTCAAGCCAGACAAAAATGGAAGCATGCAGGTCAGAAAGACCAAAAGAAGCAGACTTTTAACCAAAAAAATGGAGATACCAAAAGCAAATTCAAGACAGATGGAACGACATCAAATTCTATAGGAATGGAGAAGTTTCCACCTTGTACAACTTGCAAGAGAACCAACCATCAATCCAAGGACTGTTGGTACAAGGGAAAGCCTCAAATTCAATGTCACCATTGCAAGAAATGGGGTTATAGGAAGAAGTTTTGTAGGCTTAAGCAAAACCAAACACAAAAACAACCTGTGCAGCAAGCAAATTACACAGATGAGCAAACTCAAGCTGAGAACCACCTTTTCATGGCAACTCAAGCTTGTTTTTCTACCTCAAAGGATGTTTGGTATGTTGACTCTGGATGTACAAGTCATATGGCTAGAGATTTTAGCTTATTTACCTCTCTTGATAGAAATTGCAACGTCAAAGTAAGGCTTGGAAATGGTGAATTGGTGCAATCAGCTGGGAGAGGTACTGTTACCATTCAAATTGCATACAGTATTAAGTTTATTTGTGATGTTTTGTTGATTCTAGACTTAGATCAAAACCTGCTTAGTGTTGCTCAATTATTAAAGAAAAGTTACACACTCACATTTAAAGAAAATAAATGCATTATACTTTATTCAAATAAAGCTGAGTAGTCATGGTTAATATGTGAAATAATAGCTTTCCATTGCATTTGAATCAAGTAAATCATTCAACCTTAGTGTCCAAGCAAGATGATTCAACCTTATGGCACAAAAGGCTTGGGCATTTCAATTTAAATGCACTGAAACTCATGCAAACTCACAATATGGTTACTGATATGCCTGAAATTAGCTGCATTGATGATGTTTGTAATGCTTACAACTTAGGGAAGCTGCATAGAAAATCATTTCCATCAAACTCAACCATAAGAGCTCAAAACAAGATAGAATTGGTTCATACAGATTTATGTGGTCCTATGAGTATGCCTTCCTTAAGTCAAAATTTTTATTTCATTCTTTTTATAGATGATTTGACTAGAATGACTTGGGTTTACTTCTTGTCAAGCAAGGCTCAAACCTTTGCTATTTTCAAATAGTTCAAAACCATGGTTGAAAATGAAAGTGGTTGCAAATTAAAGATGCTGAGATCATATAACGGCAAGGAGTATACCTCAAATAAGTTTAATGATTTTTGTGAAGAAATAGGGATCAAACATCAATTAATCGTAAGCCACACGCCTCAACAGAACGGTGTCTCTGAGAGGAAGAATAGAACCGTCATGGAGATGGCAAGGTGTCTATTGGCTGAAAAAATACTACCAAAAAAATTCTGGGTAGAGGCAATATATACAACAGTATACCTCTTGAATAGATTGCCCACCAAAGCTGTTCAAGGTATAACTCCAATTGAGGCTTGGTTTGGAAAGAAACCTTCTGTCAAGCACTTAAAAACCTTTGGTTCCATTTGCTATTCACACATTCCAAATGTGAAGAGGTCTAAGTTAGATGACAAAGCTGAAATAGGAATTTTTCTTGGCTATGCAGCCTACTCAAAAAGCTACAGAATTTACAAGTTGCAGTCCAAGAAGATGACAATTAGCAGAGATGTTCAGGTAGATGAAGCTGCATATTGGAATTGGGATGAAAATCTAGTTAAAAGAAATGAAATGCAGCTGATATAAATGTCTCTCCTACTGCAAATGATGCTCAAAGTGGTGATGAAGCTGTTTTTGAAGAGTCAATTGCAGAATCAAACTCACCAGTGCTTAAAACCAAGTCTTTGGCTGAAATCTATAAGAAATGTAGCTATGCGGTCATGGAACTCTCTTGCTATAATGAAGCATCAATGTTTAAAGAGTGGAATGATACAATGAAGGAGGAGTTGATGATGATTAACAAGAATGGAACTTGGGAGCTAACTACAAGACCTATTGACAGAAAAGTAACTGGAGTGAAATAGGTGTATAGAACCAAGTTGAATCCAGATGGTTCAATTCCCAAACATAAGGCCAAGCTTGTGGTGAAGGGATATTCACAAATGGCAGAGATTGACTATGGGGAGACATTTGCACCAGTAGCAAGGCATGAAACCATAAGGCTTTTGGTTGCTTTGGCAGCTCAATATAGATGGAAGATTTTTCATCTTGATGTGAAGTCTGCATTTTTAAATGGTACATTGGAAGATGAGATTTTTATTGAGCAACCTATTGGCTTTGTGATTGCTGGCCATGAAGATAAAGTATACAAGCTACATAAGGCTTTACATAGACTAAAACAAGCTCCAAGAGCTTGATATAGTAGAATTGATTC